>JAMKCH010017176.1:0-28072 GCA_023653785.1 Ophioderma brevispina
CAAAATCGCTTATTTTGATAAATACGCATTTTTTAGCATTCCGTTCGCAGGTAGAGTTTTCCTAGACAATTACCAACGTTAACTGTGTCAAAAATATCAAATTTTTGAAAATTGGGGCGCTTTCAAAAATTGCCAATATTGACATTTAAATTTCCTGTTCCTTTTTCGTATCCCTTGTCCCAACAATGAAAGGACTGGATGTTACATCAATATTGTAACGAGTCTTTAAACAAGATTCAAGATTCCAAGATCTTGAAATTAAGAGATTTCTGCTTTTTCATTTTTTCCTTCCTTATTATTTTCCCAGAATTTATTTTTTAACGATGCGGAAATAGTATTCGAAAAAATAATATATATTCAAATCGAAAATGAGAATGAGAAAATGATGACGAGAAGGACAGAATTAGCCTGTCTGCCAGCAGTTGTCTTTGACTGACAGGATAGGTGGTGACTTCAAATCAACGGTCGGAATCAATAGATGATTGACGTCTCGTGGAATCATAGATGATTGCGGTTTTGTTTAATCAATAGAAGATTGAGTCCTCGTGGTACAATAGAGAATTGGACGTCTTGGGAATCATAGATGATTGACAGCCCCTGTGTATCATAGAGGATTGACCTCTTTGGAATCAATAGAGATTGACGTCTTTTGGATTAAGAACCTAATTTAATGCAGGATGAGTCATCGCTCTATTAGTGTCTCGTTTCATATATTTTTGACATGCGATGTCAGTACAACGTATCCAATCAGATTGCCATTCCTATACGATCATATAGGACTTCTTTAATTTTGATGGATAACAGCCTTACGGACGTTTTTTTCTTTAAAATGTTGAGTGAACTTAAAGCAGTGCCACTGCCAGTGCATATTCTAATAATAATTTTAATAACGAACGTATCAAGACCTTCGTGGCAAAAAATCAACAAAAGACTAAGCCGATATCCATCTTGTACAATGTTTTTTGGCTGAGGTTGAAAAAATCTTCGTCACTTTTTCGGAGAATGTGTAAATTAATCATCTTATTAAAAGTAAAGCTTTTTATTCAGAACTATTGGAATCAATCGCAATTTTTTATGTTTTATTAACTTTTCGCATTGCTAAAATCGATATGGGATACACCCACCAGCAATATTAATGGGAAAATTGCCCGGAATTGTACATAAAGCAGCGACATTTATTCAGCGACATGGCAAAATGTCCTTAAATGCGACATCAGAAATAACGGTTATGTTGTGGAATAGAATGAAAAAATCCGTGCAAAAATCACTTTTTGCCTTTTGTGCGCACTATGTTGCGATTTTACCGTTTCCGTTTGTTTTAATTAATTCAAGTTTTAACAAAATATTGGTATAGGGGCAGAATTGACTCAACTACTAACTATTTTTGGGGGAAATCAACAAAAGATTAAGCATATATCCATCGTGTCAATGGTTTGGCTAGTTGAAAACAATTTCCGCAACCTTTCGGAGAATGTACAATAACCACGGAGAATTATCATCTTAATTAGAAAGAAAGCTTTTATCATAAGTATTGGAATCATTTTAAATTTTATTTCATAACTTTATTCGCAATGCAATTCTATAGGTTACACTCCAACAGCAGGTGTGTGTGTGTGTGGGGGGGGATCCGTGCATAAACGCTTCGACATTTTTCAACGGCATGGCAAAATTTGTGAGGTAAATGTTAAAGAGAGACGAGAAAAAAAGAGTACAGAGAGAGTAAAGGGGAGAGGGAGAGGTGGTCAAGAGAGAGAGATGGAATGAGAGAAAACTCGCGCTTTTTTTTATGGTTTGGAGTTAATAGTTAATAGTTTGAGATGGTGTCCCGCCGTAGTATCCAGTGTATCGCTTCTTTTCAGTGATCGCTTCTATTCATGAAGCTCCCATTCACTCAGCTCGCGGGAGCCCGCGCTTCGCGCGGGTCTCCCGCTAGTAAGTTTTAACATGCGCACATTTTGCGTGCCTGTTTTGTTCGCGTGTCAGCTTAAGCGTTGCCATGCGTGCCACTTGTGGGTGTTTTACGCACCTCAATATCCGCCGTTGGTAAGTATTTTTACACTACAAAAATCCGTTTTTTCAAATAAACAGAAAAAGTAGTTCGGTGACCACTATTTGTTTCTTCAGTACTCGCGATCTGTTAGTGCGCAACTTTATTAAATTTTGGACAAAAGTTATCGAACCGATTTTTTTTTAAATTTCCAAATGTCCATGAAAAATGAATTTTTCCATAGACGTGTGTACCAATTTTTTGAAAAACTAGGTTTTTTTATACATAACTACAACATCAACAACAACAACGAGTAAGACAATGCATTACCAAATATGCCCGCAAACCGCCATCGTCTTCCACTATATACCAGTTTTTGTTTCAGGTTGTAGCTATTTTTTAAAGGCTATAAATCCGTTTTCGTGAAAGGTAAAAGGAATAAAATCAATACTCGCTTGTGCACCAGCTCATTGTAAGTTATGCGGTATCGTCGTACGCAAACATTATATAAATAGAGCGGCGACTGTAAACAACTCGTGTCTCAAAATAATATCCGAAGGGTGAGCCTTATTTATTATAACAGCTTAAATGTGTTAGACACCATTTGTTTGACAATAAATTCTTCTAAGATGTAACAAAGAAATAAAAGAAATAACACTAGTAAAAAAAATCTATTACAAATTATAGAACGCAATGATAGTAAATCAAACAGTAATGTGATACTCACAGAAACAAAGACACAATTAGGGTCGCATTTCAAAAAATACACTACAAAAAATTATTACCAGTTTATTTGAGCGTCATAAAAACAAAACATGTATAAAAAAAGGGAGTTGCTTTCAAATCCTATATCTAGGTACAATCGTCGGTGCCCAATATAAAAATATAATGACAGGCCCGACGTGGCAAATAACCGACAGTGGAGTCTTCCACGTGGGGAAGCACCAAACCAAGTTATGTTTACTCTACTATTGTGGGAAAGCCTCCTACGGCTGAGTTTTTTTTTCCCACGCGCGTGGCGAAGCACGCCCTCGGTGTTTTGGCACGTACTGCGTGTAGAAACACCAAACCAATTATGTTTACCTACTATTGGTGGGAAGCTCCGACGGTGAGTTTTTTTCACGCGCGGGCGAAGCACCGACCCTGGTGTTTTGCCACGGCAACTGCGTGGCAACAACCGCGCCTTAGAAATTTGCCACGCCCTACGTGGGAAAACTCCGACATCGGTGTTTTGCCACGCAGTGCGTGGGAAAACACCGGCCCCTTAGAGGATTGCCAAGCACTAAAACGTCGGAAAACTCCGACCTCGGTGTTTTCCCACGCACTGCTGGGGAAACACGGCCCCTTAGTGGATTGCCCTCACTACGTGGGAAAACTCCGACCTCGGGTTTTGCCACGACTGCGTGGGAAACCAGCCGGCATGGAGTCTTCCACTCGCGTGGGATACCTCCGCGGTAGGATTTTCCCACACGTTCGTGGAAGAACTCCGACTGTGGATTCTTCCACGCGCGTGTCATAGGTCTTTCCACGCACTGGGATATACCTTGGCATTTTTTAGAAAAGCTAAAAAACTGATGGACATGTAATTCATCTAAATTACAATATATTAGACAACCACACACAAATTAGCTAATTTATACATCATTTTTAAAGAGGCAAAATTTATCTTACTTTGGACATATTAAATTTTAAAGAAACACTTTTTGAATTTCGTTAATCATGTAACATTCTCTTCAATGTAGAAAAGCTCACAAGCTACTAAGTAGCTAGCATCCATTTCTGAACCTAAAACCTATGAACAATGCCCATGACTGTACATTGTTCTCCCATACCAGTTTCTCATAAAGTATCATCACAAGGATCTAAGTAATCCATTTTTTCAGATCTATCAGTTATCGGACCCAGGTTCTTTCCCTTCACAATATTCTAATTGATGTGAAGAAAGCCAATCACACATCACACTATACTTTGTGTCACTTCAATTAAGTAGTGAGTGCTGAAGTCTCTGCATGTTTTAATGTTGGCCACTTTTGACGTTCCTGGGCTTCATAAGCACATGCATAGATCTTCATAACGTCACTACCAAACCTGATTTTGAACAAGCATAGACAAGAAAGAGTGATTGATTGGCACATTCCATGATCGCAGGAGCAAGATTCATTGTCAATAACACTTCATGAGTGAAGAAAAACAGAGTTCCGTATGACCCCCGTACAAATTCTTCGCAGCCTTGCCGGAATAAACCACAGGATAAGGTGGCAGAATTTGTAGGGAGGTGACATATGGAAGTTTTTGCCCAACCAAGCTATCATCAGTCAGAATAATTTATGTTGTTTTATTTTTATTTTCAATCAGTGCTATGGCCTCTCTAACCTGACTTTTATATAACAGACAGGTTCGCAAGCCATCTGGTGGTCTGATAAGTACTACTCTACAGTTAAGTGCCCAGACCACTCCCCTAGCGTCAAACACAGATGAAACACAACTATCAAAGAGGCAAGGACAGACTCTATGGGACCAAGAGGGAAAGAAGGTCAGTTTGTTGGCTGTAATTTTGATTGGGGTCTCACATTTTGTTGGGGTAGGGATATGAGGCAGATGTTTTTAGGTGGCGGCATCAGAGGCCCAATTTTTTTTCGATAGGTGGTGACCTAATTTGAACAAAGGTTTGTCAGATATCAAATTGTAGCTATAGGTCCCAGAGTCAAAAATGCATGATGCAAAAATTAAAAACTGTGTACAATTATGTTTATGGGGGTCAAAGGTTTACCTCCCCTATTTTCATTCAGTACGAAAATTTTGAATAACATGCTCTTGTTGATTTGTTTAGCACAAGTCGTGGGGAGTTGGGTCCCAACTAATATATAGTGAAAACCGAAGCGAATGTTGGACGGCCGAAACACCTATCTATACACAAGAATGTGACATACCTGAAATCTGTGAAAAATACAACCGCCCCCGACACAGCACACGCAAGGAGGTCGGTGTGAACACGGCCCAATTATAGGACCCGTCCTGGTAGGGGAAGCCGAGTCTACACAACCCACCCACACCAGTGGGAGAGTAGCCTCCGGTGCGGGCTGCATGGAGAGTTAAAAAATCTTTGTCCACCCACCGGACTCTACTCTGGGGGGACTTGTACACCCGGTGTATCCGTCCCCGACCCGACTCCGATAATTTAATGGCCAACCCGCGACCCGACCGTCTACTTTTTAATTGGACGCGGACCGCCCTTTTATAGAACAGACCGTATGCTCACGGCAATTCCCCGGTAGAAACGAGTCAGG
This sequence comes from Ophioderma brevispina, assembly GCA_023653785.1. NCBI lineage: Eukaryota > Metazoa > Echinodermata > Ophiuroidea > Amphilepidida > Ophiodermatidae > Ophioderma > Ophioderma brevispina. Next base: position 5,275 of record JAMKCH010017176.1, read on the forward strand.
ACATGAAAGTTTTATATTCATTGTCTTGGTTTTACCGCGCTACTTGGTAATTTACGTTAATAGTTCGTGTCCGTAGGTAAGGGAAACTGGTTCCCGTGGGCCTTTCGTGTTTTTTTTCTAATTTGCTTGGATTCCAATATACATTAATCCACTTTATCAAATAATCAATGGTGCCAAATTTTCTGAGGCATTTTAATATATTATTATTGCCAATTACATTACGTCATTAAAAAATCGTAGAAAACGCTCAAGTCCCATGAAGGTTTAAGTGAAAAGTCAATATTCCTTTGCCCATTACAGACTCTTATCTGGCGTTTCCACCTGATAACGTCTTCAAATTGAAAATGCGGCCAAAACGTACGCATTTAAAGATAACACCTTAAAATTATCATATTAAATGTTTTTTTTTTTTTTTTTTTTTTTTTAAAATTTGTATATTAAAGTGTAAGATTATTTTCTTGACCATAAACCTCGTGTTGTCTTTTCCGTTTTGATAACATCAATGAGAAATCCCAGATGGTGACCAATACGTCTGTCGTTTCAGACTTTTCCAAAGCTACAAAATTACCATATGTCTGTATTATATTTAGTTATTTATCATCCAGAATTATTGAAAAGTATAAATTGGGGTATGAGACTGTTTTTATCACCAGATAGTTACATTAATATTAACTTTATGTGTTCTCAGTCTTAAATTTCAAGATGTTGGTCAATTGAAAACAGGTACACTGCAATTTTGTAGGTTTAAAGCACTTAACGGAAGGAATATTGGCTATCTTTTTTCATTTAAGTATGTTAACAACAAAATATACTAGACCTGAGTTTCTAAATTGTCATGTTAATATGTTTCATATTAAATTCGTACTTTTATGGTGATTTCTGGATACTATAACTAAATATATCCATATGGTAAATTGTACTTTGAAACTCATATTTGGCTGCCATCTTGGTATATTTAAGGCAAGATGATATTAAATATGGCTACAATAGTTGTGAATTATTCACAATTTTGCCATTTTGATGACCTTTTGGAGACATTGTAGTGACCATCCTGGATCTGAGCAATCTAAAATGCTTGATAACAGTTTCTTATTACTCTTGAAAATATGTGATGTTTTTTTCCTCCTTTAATGACTTTATTATGGCCTGCAATAATGCCGCATTTTTAATATTTTTTCATTGTTGGACGCCATCTTGAGTAATGCTGGAATGCTGCATGTTTTCATTGTTTTTAACATTTAGACTGCGTTATAGAATGAAAAAGAGCTATAATTAACGGTTGATTTGAATTGTGTACTGGTATATTTAATTTTGAAATATGACGTCATACTTATTTGCATGTAAATGGTGAACACACACTCGAAAAAATTGGCACCATAATTTTTTTGTTCAATCATTCATAATTAAAAATTCCCGCAGTGAACGGAAATAAACATTCAAAGCCCACGGAACACACATGCCACCGACTATATGTTCAAAAATTGATTACGGAAACTTAGCGCCATGTCATTCTTGTCAAGTTGACCTTTTCCGAAATCCGAAGTATAATAATTGACAAAAATCTTGTTGTAAATTTTAGTACTATTCAGTGAATGCGAAATGTTATGTGAGGACGGATGACCTTAATGTTTTTAACAATGAAATTAAACAAGCTGCCGTTGTGGTGAAGGGCGCACTTAGTATCATATACGTATATGATAGTATACAAGTCCCATTGGGTTAGTTTTTTCGCAGAAATCCCTAGACATGGGCCCATTTTCAAGTTAAATCCCTAGATATGGTTCATGTTTATCTTTAAAATAAAGGCAAGTGTTTCAAATTTCATAACAAACAGATCAGATTCGACTTTTGTCCGACTCAAGAATTCGCTGTTGCTGTTAGGTTGGCATGTCTTACCCCCTGGTCCGACGTTTGCAACGGTTCCGCTCGTTTTCTTCAATATTAACCAGGGAATTACAATTTTACCAAAACCAGCCGAACATCTTAAGCGATAGGGGGGAAGCGCACTGATATGTTTAGAGATCGAGTGGGGACGCGTCCGCAGTGTGGCTTGTTATGCTATAATGAGTATATGTTTTCAAAGATATGAAACATGGCAAACTCGTCGAATCTATTGAATGAACGAAGCACTTTTGGATTTTAACTTAAAATGGATTTAGAATCATACTGAAGTCATTAAATTTACGCAGATTCTTAAGTATTGCTGTCATGTTGCTGTAGTGTAAGATGATGATCAGACAAACCATTTGAGACTGGGGCGGAGCACTCCCAATGTACTGCATACACTTAAGCCGAACCGTAGCCTGGAAAAATGCGACGGTGATGCTTGCAGAATTAGATGCAACCATATATTTTCTCTGATCTTTTAAACAGCTTAAAATATTTCCCCGGAACGAAAGCCACATAGCCCCCGACCCTCCCGACCCGTCCAAATGATCCCCTACCGGACGCGGACGGCGGCAATAATGTGCTAAAATTCACCCCGACCCGGTTTCGGTCTGGGCCGTGTAATTTCGTGGATTTCGGGGTGCCCAGGCGCGGTGGGGGGGGGGGGCAGGGCTCTAACCCCAATGCTGTTTTGGATTGGGCTGTCATAATCCTTGCAGTAGTTGGCAAATAGAAAAAAAAAGAGTAAAAAGAAATGATGGTTGCACTAGTGATCAGAAATTAATCATGCAATGAGCATTGTGATTTTTTTGGTGTGTGATTGTGTGTGGGGGTGGGGTGGGGTGTGGGGAGTGGGTGTTCATTTTGCAATCGGGAAATAAACCTATATTTTACTATACATCTACGGACACCTTGTCAAGCGATGATGGTCGCCGGTTGTCAACTTTTAATCATCTTAGGTAAGAAGTGGCATAACCAGAGGGGGGGACACCCTCTGCTCAGAACCCTTGCCACCACACCAGCCCCCTCACCCCCATGACGTGACCGTTTGTACATTGTTTATGGTTAATACCCACTTCGCCCCTCACAATATCCTTGGCCCGATCTTTGGCCCCCCCATTTGCAAATGTCCTAGTTGCACCACTGGTAAGGGTTAGTTAAGGGTTAGATAACTGGCACAATCATCTTAGGCTAAGAAGGTAGTTTCAGTAAATTTAAGGCCTTAGGGGTGTTTATGTTTGAGTTATTATTTCATTTTTATCTACATGATATAGCATGTGTTAAAACAAGATTGATCGCTGACTTTTAGGTCATATTGGAGCTATTGGCACCATTTGTTTGGCAGCGCTCTTGAACCTGTTTTACCAAGCCTTTTATAACGGGGGGTGGGGGGGGGGGGTTACACCTCGCGGGAGTTCGTTATAGGAAGCATCCGATGCTTATGATTTGATACAGTGGATAGGTATATCGAAAATCCAATTTTGCGCTAAAAAGTAGGAATATTCGATTGTTCATGCGTTTTTCAGCTCTAAATATAAAAATGATTTAATAGTATTATATAAAAGTTTTTTTGACCCATACTTGTGGCAGAATATTTTAAAAAATGTACCGATAACAATATTCTTGGATGGCAACCACCCCCCTCTTCCCATATGTACTTTTAGGGCATCCTTAACTCCGGTGAAGTACTACCTTCACATTTCTTGCTAAAAGACCAGAAATGGATGAAGAAAAGAGTACCCAAAAAGGCTTTTTTACAAAGCCTTTTGCATTTTAGACACACCGGATGAAAGTTTCACTGGGGGTATTAACCACCGCCCCTTGTTAAGACAAGGTTAGTGGTTTATAGAAAGAGGAATTATAAACCAGGAATGAACCTTCCTTTGAGTGTTACATATAACTAACCCATCAAATTTTGAAAATGATCTGAAAACCCGGGGGGGGGGGGGGCTCAGTTATGGTTTGGGAAGGGATTGGCGGACCGGGAATTTAACCACTACCCCAAAATGAAAAGATTTTTCTACCATCCTACACCTGTGTTTTGGTGAGGTTTTGGGGCGAAGCTTAGAGAAAACTAACGGTAAAATGTACCTGATAGACCACTGTAAAAATATATCTGAACAGAAATGCACCCTTTCTTTAGCCAATTTTCAAGAAACAGGGACAGTTCATTATACCAAAATCGCTGAAAATGATACCTTCTCGCCGCACATCCCGTACCCCCCTTTTCCAATAAGAACCCCACCCCGTCTTAAAATGATCTAACAATTTATACTTTTGACATTCTTAGTCCTATCTGTGTTTACATTGATTAAATTTATTTTTTTTTTTTTTTGGTGTGTTGGTTGGGTCTAGACACACTGACCTACACACCTGGGGGGGGGTAACATGGCCCAACCGTCTCTTATTGCAACATGGTATATTGAATAGTGTTTGATCTTCTATTCCGTGGTTCCCAAAAGTACAACATTAAATTCCCCCCCTCGCAATATAAGTATTAAGTGGCCTATGGTGTTTTCACTCACGGTGGGTACCGGCAGGGGTCTCGCAAGAGACAACTTTGATGGTCATAAGTGCATAAAAATGATTTCCGTTATGCGTCAAAGGTATTTTAATTTTTATAGCTCAAAATGAACAAGATATTTCACTCCATGCTTTCACAGAATACACTTTTTAAAATTTATGATGTTTATATCTGCTAGTAGAAGGACAATTGTACATATATTTGCGGCAAACTTACAGTTTGTACATCTTTTTTTTTTTTTGGTGGGGGCTACACGAACGTGTATATGCCATATCGTTTGTACAGCGAATGGCCGTGCAGTCGTCAATATGATAAAATTTCCTTCCTTTTTCCGCACATAAAGTGTTTAAATTAAATATCTTTTCCTGATTCTATACTTAATTTTGTTTAATATATATGCCCACATACATTAAGCATAGAAAAATAATTTTAGGCAACCAGAGTTTGTTAATTTCTATTTTAAAATCACACTCCCGAATAGGGTGGAAATTTCTCATGGCACGAAATGTTATTATTTTTAATCGGGACAAAAATGCATCGATAAGTTAGACAAGTTACAACAATTAGAGTTTCCCAAATCTTGTTTCACAAGTGATCCATTCCCAGAACCACCCCCCCCCCCCCCGCACATCAGTGGGGGCAACAGGGGTCACTTGTCAGAAGGGACAATTTCCATGATTTGAGGCAGATTTCCCCAGTTGGAGGGTCTTTAAGGCAGATTTTTTCTGGTTTGTAGTGAAAATTTCCTGATAGGCAAGCAAAAAAAAACTGATTTTATAAAGATTTTTCAAGCTCTTTCTTCCGCAAGATCTCTGGGGTGGCTACATGCGTCTCCCCCCCCCCCGTCCTTTTTACGCACTGCACGTAGTTAAATACTCGGAGAGGAAAAATTTATCTAACATTGGTAGATGATTTACTTTAATTCGTCAAAATTTTACACACTGAAGTAGTAGACAGTTTCCTCCAATAACCCCCCACCCCAACTTTTATGCCTACTCTACCCTCTCCCCCCCCCCCCCGATAGGCTCATTTGTTTTAGGCTAAATTTGTGCAGATGTTATGAACATGATGAATGGGATATCTGAGGTCACTTACAATATAGCTAAGCATTTTAATTCCTGGGAGAAATAAGTCAGAGGCTTAGTCGCACCACTACGAATAATGGCATTTAGCTAATAGCGGTTACCCCCCCATGGTTGATCACATTAATTTATAATTATTTGTATAATAAATGGTGCAACCACATAAACTTGATAAGTGCCTATCCAAACACATTCTTATAACGCAAAGCATTTGAATTTGTACTAATAGTAGATTCATACCAGTGCCAATTTCATTTATTGGTGTATTTTCATAGGGGGTCCTTTTCCCCCTCATACTCAACTTGTACACGTTTTTTATTTTATGGCATCATGGCAGTTTTCGGATTCCTGAGATTTCAGTCTTTATTTTGATATATGATGCTATAGTAAAGATGCATACCAGTGCCAATTTCATTTATTGGTGATTTTCATAGGGGGTCCTTTCCCCCTTATAACTCAACTTGTACACATATTATTTTTTGGCATCATGCAGGTCGATTCCTGAGATTTCAAGCTTTATTTTGATATATGATGCACTTTGTTCAAATTAGGTCAACCAGGTTACTCGAAACAAATAAAAAAAAAAAAACACAGGGTTCGTGGCAGGGCTCTTTGCTGCAGCCACTAGTTTGAACAATACCCGGAAAAAATATACCCAAAATTTACAACAGATTTGTTACCCTTTTTTTCAATTATACTAAAGTTGTTTTAACCACCCATCTGCAGACTTGCTGGATCTTCAATGGGGTGCCAGCCCAACAACCCTACGCACCACTGCCTGGCTCTGGTCTACAGCCCTTCTGATATCCGTCCCCGCATGGTGCAACAGGGGCGGCATACAAAGAAGCACACAAAGAAGCTGGACACGGTACTCAACGAGACCTTGAAACCCATTACTGGTTGCCTCCTTCCTACTCCATCTGAATTCCACCAGTGCTTCCAGCTTGGCCCCGTCAGCACTTGAGGGAGCACCACTCGCACAAATTAGTGAATATAAGGCCCTGCTGGACAACACGCACCTGCTGCAAACACTGTCACAAGGAAGCACCACCAACTCAGTAGACAGAGACCGCGCTCTCGCCGACCTTTATGCCGAAACGCTGCTACCTTAAAATCTCCAGTTCCCCATTCAACATCTTACTGTCATGAACTACTGCCTGGCTAGACATTCCAAGACCAGGTTTCAACACTCTCTATCAAACCTAGGACCGGAAAACTGCACTGGCGGGCAATCTCCAACGCAAGAGTGGGTCACTTGGGCCGGATTCGGGGGAAGTCGGTTCCGCTGACGATAGCAATATGCATGATGGGGGCGCGCGCCATCCGCACAGCCTGACACCAATGTGGTTCTCATTCACAGACTGCGGATCACATTCTCAATGAGTGCCCTACCTTTCGTCCGCCGGTGGATAGAGATATCTCAAACCCCAACCAATCACCAGTGAGTTGGCTCCAACTTTACAACACATTTAGCTGCTGCCTCATACGCAAGAAGAAGAAGACGGCTACCCTTCTATATATATATATTACCGGTGCTAAATGACATATACCCTGCGAGTTATGAACAGTTCCATATCAGGGGAGGATTTTTTATGAAAAGGGGCATCAAAACTAACTGTTAAAATGTATTTTGAGTCATTCTGGCAGCACATTTATCACACCTGTGGTTTACATGCATTCTTTTAACCTGATTGACCACTGGAAAATAATTTGTAATGCAGGCGCTTGTGTTCTCTGAAAATGATATCCTTCTCAGCCATAGGCGTATCCCGGGGAGATGGTGGGACATCCCCCCAATATTTTGATGAGGGGGATGGTCAATACGATCATCCCCCCAATGTTGATGCCCATTGATGTGGTTTTTGACCCAAAATAACCTCATATTTTACCATAATAGTTTAAAAATGTAAATTTTCTGTGTGCTTCGCGAAGCATTTTGTTCAAATTACAATTATATTTCATATTTTAGCTTCTAAATGGCAAAATTTTTAGCGTGCTTCGCGCGCACAAGTCCTAGTAATGGATCTTTCCAGCACCCACTTTCATGTCTAAATTTCATCAACCCCATCCCCCCCAATGTCAAAAAGAATTTATGCCACTGTTCTCAGCTGCACATCCCCATACCCCCTCTTCCACTAAGAACCCAATCTTTGATGTTGGATATTTTGCATAATACAATTATCCCTTAGCATTTGTATGAATTCTTGAGGAGACCAAATTTTAAGAAGACAGTTAATTTTGGCACAGTGTAATATTTCATGTCCTCATGCAATTTTAGAAATGTCTTGATATTTGTTGCATATACTCCTACAGGTTTTTGGTAGTTGTAGATGATTTTTAATCTACCAGCTCCTGAAGCGTATGGAGCCCAGCCACCACTGGAGTTACTACGACAGTTCTTAGAGTTAGGAGGGTTCTATGATCCCACCAGACTCACATGGAAGGTGAGTGAAATTAACACCACTGAATAAATTTATTACTCTCAGTTCAGTGTGTATACTTAATTTTATTGACACATTTGACTTTTGACTGCTGTACAATCAAATGTGCCAGCATAAGGCAGATTGTGAGAAAAATATATGTCCTGCTAGCAGACATTATCACTTATCAATGTATATGGAGGTTAAATACAACTAACTCACTTACACCCAGTAGTCTATGTTTCTGTCGCATTTAAAACTCTCACAGGGGAAATGCAATAATATCACACCATAGTAAGCTAAACTCACCAAAGACCACATTTTCAACATATGGTGACCAGAAATTTTTTTTAGTTACGAATCAGTAAACTCACTCCACATCTAAACGCCCAGCACAAGATGCTCTATAGTCGGTAGTCTGATAGTGGGCAAATTGATGTGAAAATTGATGAGCACAGAGTAAATTGCCTTAAATTTACTGTCCAAAAGCCATTTACTCTGAGAAAACATACCAGTCCTACCATGTCAATCATGATTACACCACTTTCTTAATATAACCAGTGCATTTTCAGACACTTTAATGCCTTTTTTTCAGCTGCCGTGCGAGACAGTTGTCCACCCATGATTTTGGATCCTTGCGGCAGCCAGGTTAGTGGTGTATAACCTTTAGTGCATTGGTACTATTTGACTGGTGTTTGGCCACTTATAATTGCACTATTTGTTCAGCTTGTATCCATTCACCATTGCATGGTTCCTCCTTATGCAGTGAGAGGCCTGGTGTCATGATTCTGTAAATGGAAGTAATATTCCACTTGCTATTAGGTTAACAGTTTGGAAGCGAGAAGTGCATATGCTGTAACAATGATGAGATGTGTAATTCTTTTATTCATCAATGTTAAGCTTGATGTTTATGGAGGACTTGCAAATGGTCAATTGGGTGATACCAAATGATGTATAAAAGATATACACATCATCAGTGGAGAGAGTAAGTAGCTCATTTTCACTGTGTATTCTTGATGGTACTTAAAGGGGCATTTTGTGATCCACAACCTCATCCCCCGACTTAACCTAAAAAAAAGTTGAGATTTTTATATCATCTGAACCATGTGTACCAAATCTTATTTGGTCGTTATCTGTAAGAAATTTGCACTCTTGTATTTTCTGTCCGTAAACAGACAGAAATTACAGCACAGTGGCCTGTGGGACCGTGGGAAACAAGCATTTGCTCATAACGCAAAACCGCAAGATCGGGATCAACTCAAATTTTGTGAATAAGCTTTTCTCAAGGATACCTAGTGAACCATGAATAAAACAGATGGTGCTGGAATCATGAAATGCACCTTTAAGATGTGGTGTACACAGAATGATGTACATCATGAGTAGTTTGGGTAGTAGTCAGTTATCATTATAGATTATGTAAAGTTGTTAGTATTGTGTTACTCTTGTTTTTTGCAGAATATTTTAGATGTGACGTTAGTAGCGGCCTGTGCTCCTCTTGGAGGTGGACGTAATCATGTCAGCTCTAGGCTACTCAAACATTTCTGGTAAGATCCTAGATTGTCACTCTGGAGTAAACAACTGTAACAGAGGATTAAATCATTTCTTTTAGATATTTAGCAAGTGGTGTTAGTTGTTCAGGTGACATGGTTTTCAGTTTTCTTAGTTGGAGTAGACATGAGCTACTACCAGAATCAGAATTATCAGAATTATTGACAAGAAAATTGTTCAAAATGGCAAGAAGTCTGATGGATGTGGATGAATCACATCAGAGATACTTGACAGGAATTCTGAAGAAGACATGGATGATTCGGATTATGGACATGCAGTGATTTTGAGAGTAAAAATGACACGCAAAGTGACAACTCCTCAGTGTTCATCCACACAATTAAGTCTGTGATTGGTCAAAACAGACATTGTCTGCATCTTAGTATGGCTCATCTAATTTCCACATACAGAGATGTACATATCTTGCTTCAACAAATTATGATGGACACTATAATCTAAGTGTCATTTTCCCAAATAGAAATAACTTATAGTTATTCTAGATTTTTTCAAACAATTTAATGTGTTTGCTGACATTTTATGTGTTTGCTGTCTTTCTTATTTCTCTGTGTACAGCATGTTAGCCCTACCGCAGCCTTCAGTGCGTTCCTTGCAGCACATCTATCAGGTTCAGCTGGGTCGGTTCCTGGAGAATCACGACTTCTTGCCAGACGTCAAAGAACTCATGAAGCCACTGGTGTTGGCATCCATTGCCATCTACTTCAAGATGTGTGCTAATATGTTGCCAACACCAGCCAAATCACATTATACATTCAACTTGCGAGATTTGTCAAAGGTAAGGTGTTGTAGGCCTAATGTTGCCTGTAAACATTTATGGAAAAAAGATGTTATAATCTCTGTCAGAATTTCTCAGGCAAGCCGAATGCACGCAATGTATTATGCAAATTAAAGCGCGGTATAGGTGCACGCCTCTCAACCAATTACAAAATTTTGTGACGCTTGTCAACTTATTTGCGCTTCTGGGTTGGCGCACATCATGCTGCGCGTACCCCAATCTTGCCTGAGAAAATCTGCCAGCGATTTTAGCAGGGATGATAAGGATAAGGACCTAGCCTAGTGCATTCGACAGGATAATTTCACACGACCGTATGGGTCAGTGCAGGCAGCACGAGAGCCGAAGGCTCGAGGGCTGCCTGCACTGACCCATACGGTCAAGTGCAATTATCCTGTCGAATGCACTGAGGCGTGGTCCTTATCCGTCATATACTTTGAGAAAACAATAGTATCAAATCATTACATTAACATTAAATAATGAACTTGATTTATCAAAATTTTGAGGTAGTTTTTAAAATAAATGTAAAAACACTTTTTATTTTTTTTATTGATTTGTAATTACTTTATAAATAGTGCCAAAAAGGACCTTGAAACAATTTTAATTGTTGATTAGTTTGTTTTGAACATGATCTGGAAGTGCGAGAAAGATCAGACCCTCTAAGACGCTTAGAGTGGCTAATCTTTCTCACACCGCCCTGGCAGTTTCAAACAACCCATTAGTGATGAAACACGTCAATGAAAGTGAAGAAAAATACACTTTTCGCACTGCCCTTACTTTTTTCAAAACAAACCCATCAGTGATGATTTGCATGTAAATGCATATGAATTTCTTGTACCAATTCCAAGGCCCACTGTATTAGATGTTAAAGACCAACGCAAACAAGCATGTACAAAACATGACTGGTTTCTGCATTGAAAACGATTTTATTTGGGAATTTGGGTTCTTGAAGTATACTTAATTCTTAATGGGCCTACTATTATAGAGGAACAGATATTAGTCCAGTTTCTCTACCTCTGTGCATTGATGTCATTAACTTGACACAGCTTTACGCACGCGTCAAGGTATGCCATCTTTGTGCGCGAGTGTAAAAAAACCTCGCTTTAAGCCAGCGCGTGCGGTTTACTGGTGCGCCCATCAAATCTCGCGCTGACGTCACTGCACGTTAGCAGCTAAACTTTCTGACGGCTTTCGAACTTGACAAATTATAACATAAGGAATTTTTATATTTAAGATCAATACTTAATGTCAAACGTATCGTCCTTGAGAGTACAAAAAAAGCTTGTTCTCATTAATTAAGATGTATGCGTTTCGGAAAGAAACAGTACAAATCACATTATTGGAATGGTCTGCGCATATGAATTCAACTAATACTTTATACAAGAAACCAATATTTTTTTTCAACACAATAATCTAAGTCGGGACTGACACCATAGATTGTAGATACTGATTTCTTAGAGGGTATATATACAATGCAGACATGTTACTTGATATTGAGGCGTAAGTCGATATCAGGATTGACGGTAGTCTAGTTGCCCTAACAGAAGTGTGCACTTGTGGTGACCTGGTGAAATTATATGATGGAACCCCTGCTTATCTGACAGGCCCCAGTGCATTCGTGAAAAATAATGCACGCTGAAAACATAGATAATCTAACATATATAGTATATTGTTGGATAATCGGATGAGGCATTTTAAAATTTAAATAGCTTAACAGGGTGTCCACAGTATTTAAAAAGATGTACCATCATAAAACTATTTCACTGTCACTAGTTCATTAGAGAATCCTGCACTCTGGCTCGTAATTACTTCAATATGTTGCTATGTATGCGCACTTCTGCCAAAACAATGTACAGTCAGATTACATGTGGACACAGTTCATGCAAAAGATATGCATAATGTATGTCAAGTCCAAGAAATAATGAGCTGGAATGTAGTGTATTTATACCTAAAACAAGAGTAATAAACAAAAAAGAACATTGTTTTGGAAATTAGCAAGGGATCAATTTGTCTTGTTAAATTGGTTCCCTTCATTTTTATGCACTAAATGTATGGACTTTCTAATAATAATTCCATGATATTCCAGTTAATGTTGTTTATTTTAGAAACAATCAACTGCATTGCCAGAATTTATGACAGTTTTCCACCTATTAGTCACTGAATCAGTATTCCCTTAGAGGCAATTATCTCATACTTGTCAAGATTCAGATAAAGCTGATGATGTATTATAACATCCCCACCCTTTCATAACTAAAGAGTACAGGCCTACCTGAAAATCGGAGAAAAGCCCATTATAGATACAACTTGCGAAATCTCTCCAAGGTAAGGTGGAACTTTTGAAGTTGTGCCCAGTGATGAACATGGAATTCAGACACAATCTCAAAAAGGAGAATTAAGTCAAGAGTATGCATGTTGATTTAAAGAAAATTCTAATCAAATTTAGACTTCTTACAGGCTTTTGACCCCTATTTGTGTGTGTTGGTCTTCATTCCATGTTATAGAGTTTTGTTTTGTTTTCTAGTTAAACAAAAAAATTGCTCAACACAAGAGCTACCTATGTTTATATGAAAAGTCAATATACAGTGCGAGAGAACCGCATTGCTGTTAGCAGGAATACTTTCAAATGGCAAACATGCAGTGACTAGAAACAAAATAAAACATCTGTGATGATGCATAACAAAAAGAAAAGTTCCAACTGTGTTTCTCTTTGTTGTTGCCAGTGTTTAATATAATCCCAAAGAAACACTGGGTTTTTGTCTTCATGTAATGTCCCCCCCCCCCCAAGTATGATTGTTAAATAGTCAAAAGATACAGATAGTATAAAATCTGTTCTGAACCTATTCTTAATCTTAAAATCCTCGCCCTAATTTCAAAACCCTATCCTAATCTCAAAACCCTATTCTTAATCTCAAACCATACCCTTAAATAAACTTCAAAACACTTTTCTTAAATCCCAATACCTATCCTTAATCTCAAACCTATTCGTAGGGTTTTTTGTTGGATGTCTGTGACATTTTCCATGGTCTTTTTCAATTAAAACTAAAGAGAGCTGTGGTGAAATCCCTAAAAACAGGTCAAATAAACTGTATTGGGTTCTTGCATGTGACACCTTCTCATTGTGTGATATTTGTATGGGTATTCTCTTTGACATTAGCACTATACATTACCTATTGATATTTTTAGTGTCGCATACCATATTTGTAATCTAATCTGACATTCCTCTATGTCAAAACTTATCAGAAACTGGCAAAGTTCAATTGACCGTTTTATTCCATGATGCAGCTTTTTCAAAGGGTCCGTACCAGATCATATTCAAGATGTCTTCCCCATACATAAATCAGTATAGTCAGCGTCAGAATTAAACTCGGATTGTTGTTGTATATGACGTTATGTTAATTATAGCAGATACAGTATACTGCGCAACTCTTAGGCCAATCAGAGTGTTCATCTGCCCTGACGTAAGGTACAATAATCTGAGGTTAATTCTGGCTCTGCCTATAATAAAATTGCAATATTACCTCTGATGTTATGTCAGTTAGAGCAGACACAAGGTACTGGGCAACTCTCACACCAATCAGAGTGCACATCTTCCCTTACAAAAGGCATGACAATCGAAGTTAATGCTGGCTCTGCCTATAACACCTCTATTAATAATTATCCGAACTTAAAGCAATATTAGCACATTTTTTGAAGAGCGCCTCCAATTTTTCAAAAAAAATAAGAGTTTAACACGGTTGCATTGGTAACTGGCTAGTAAACTATACCTGTGAATGGTTAAGCTCGAAAATGTCTGTGTGTCACAAACGAAGGAATTTTGTAATTAGAATAATTATTATCGGGATCCCGATAATAATTCAACCGCTGCTGGAAACGGCCTTCCAATGTGAAATAGCAGGGAAATAGCACCATGTACGTGTCTACGCTCATCCATTAGTTGTTTTATTGGTTCAGGCAAGTCAAGTTAGAGGTTATCTTCTCGAGGTGGCACTATTTCATCATGGACAAGACATAAACGTAGCATTTCCAGCTCTGCCGTTACGTCCAATCTGGGATCCCAATTCTAATTACAAAATCGCTTATTTTATGATAAGTACGCATTTCTTAGCATTCTCGTTCGCAGGTATAGTTTCCAAGACAATTACCAACGTAACTGTGCCAAAATATCAACTTTTGAAAATTGGGGGCGCTCTTCAAAAAATGTGCCATTATTGCTTTAAGCACACCCATTCACAATTCATCATATTACCCGAGTTCCAATCTTTAATTTTCAAAATACAATCCGGAAATAGGCATACATTGTACACTTAAATTTTTTATCTCAGAAGGGTGTATGTGTCAGGGTATAGTTGAATTTCTGATGTATTGTCCATATGAATGGTTATTATATAGTAAGTTGATGTTGATAACCCACACATTTCAGAAAACTATAACTTAATCTTTTGAACAATCAATTTTGAGTACCAGTAATAAATACATCTGCAAATTCAAATATTGCAAGACAAAGGCCAGCTTAAAAACTTGTTGTAATGCATTTTGTAGATGATATTTTGGTGGGCTAACTTTAATGTTGTAAAAGGGAATCAAAAGAAGAATTTGTCAACAGAATGGAGGTATACTTCCAAAAGAGATAACAGCTAAAAATGTTGCTTTCTTCCATTTTTTTGTTTCCTAGAACATAACCAAACATTTAACAACTGATAATGAAGTTGTGTTGAAAGTTTGCCAAACTTGGAAGTGTTTGTTAATCTATGTTGGGGTAGCCCAGATTTTAGAGTACTGATAAAAAAAGAAGTTGGGGGGGGGGGATTAGATGGGGGAGCAAGAAAGAATGGTAAAAGACTGATAATTACTAATACCTATCCCATTTTTGGGTTTAGCAACGTCCATGTTTTTTAAAATTATGTAACACTATTAAAGGGCCACGGTCCGATCGCTACTAGCCGCGTCCCAGAACCCAGATTTTACCGGAAATGGTCAAAATTTGTATAGCTAAGAAAGCTAACTCTTTTTTTCTCTCATTTATTCTTATTTACCAACCCTTGAAATCTTAGGGTCCAAAAGGGTGTTTAGTTTGGAAGTTATGACAAAAATGTGGCCCTATTTTGTCGACCAATATTAGTTTTACAGAGTACTCTTTGGCTTATAAAATCACATTTTTAGCTCTCCACATCCAAGTGATTGAAATATTGTCATGCCACTTACAGATGTGGGTTTGGGGTGAAGGCCATGCCACCAAGATGAAAACTTTATATACTTAAATCGAGCCATCCCCTTTTAATGTTACAATATATAATCCACATCCTGAACATTGTTAGTGGCAATTCTCCAAAGAGAAGCTCTGGTTGCATAATAATCTCACGACTGCTGTGGAGGCGGTGAATAGCTGTGGACAAAGGAATGATGCATGTACCGAATAGTGGTAACATTGCTTGCTCAACATTTCTCAGAGAACACGAGTATAAATGGAATATGGATCAACATGTTATTCATTCGGAAATTCAGTGAACTCTGCACTATGATGTCTTACTGTAAGACCATAACAAGGGCTATCCAAATAGTTCTAAGCCAATTTTCTGTACGGGCCTTAAAATTCGTGTTTTGTTGCCAACCCACCTGGTGATTATTTTCCAATATATCACCTTGAGGGGTGTCCCCCTGACTTAGGATTAGTATGTTTTCCCGCCGAAAATTGCACATAGCGCTTACTCCTATTTCAAAATGGCCCCCATTGTTTTATGAAAACAACTATTGTATTTAATTATTGATAGAAATTTTATCCAGGACTAAACAAAATAAAGTTTTATACCTTCCTGAAGTGTGTTTTAAACATTTAGTGTCCAAGAAGTGGCCGCCGGTAGGAGCATGTTTTTGGTTTAAATGTACCTAAAATTCCAAATAGATGGGTTAAATGCGAGTATATTTTTAGAGCAACCAAAAAGAGATTTACTGACCTTGGTGAATTGCGGACATGATCTTTAACTCATGATGGCGGCAATTATAACCCTCTCGGGGGACATACCTCAAAAAAAACAACCCCTGCAACACTTTTTTCGACATATAAGAATCATAACAAAAACTATATAACATGGTCCCGCAAATTTTCTCTCGTACTTCAGGATAATTGCAGATCACTACTCAAAACACTGTTTGACGCTGGGAAGGAAGCTGATCTAGGCAGTAGAGAGAGAGAGAAGGATCCTGTGGTACAAGTCTCAGAAACAAAGATAGCCTTGGTGTGCTCCAGAGAAACTAGGTACCATATTTGAAAATTTTCTCCTACATTATGGACAATTGTTCACTTCTTCATAAGCATATTTTTTTATTTTTACTGGAAAACACCTATGACGCTATTGAGTAGTCCGGAAATACAGTCACACTCATTTAATTATTGATTTTATTGTATAAGGTGATCTGAGCTGTTGTTTACCTATGAACTCGTATAGAGTCAGTTTAAAACTATGTTTTATGGCCCGAGACGTAACCAGCTATAGTAACGGCACTCTCTGAGGACAAGTCCAATACCCCCTTAATATTTTTTACATCTTGGAAATGGAAATGATTTATTTAGGGTCATTATTAGAAAGTGTTATTTTTAGCGTCGAAAAGATGAGTAGGGTGTTTTCTTCCTGATGACGTACCCTAAAGCGATAATCACCGCCATCTTAAAAACAAGCTGTAGTTAAAATTAAATGCATACATTCTTGTTGGAGGCTCCCAAAACAAATATCACCACCCAGTTTCTTATTTCAACAATTACCATTTTAAGTTCATTAGCAAAATATGCCTCCTTGCGGCGGCCATCTTGGACGCCTAGATGTTTTAAGCCCCGTCAGGCTGTTAAAAACTTGGGTTGTGTTAGTCGTGGATAAATGTCTATCGTAATGAAATTACAATTTTATATTATCGATGGGACGGACATTAATGCATGATTCTAGCAGAATCTATGCCGAAGCGAAACTCAATTCCAATGCACGCGAGGATCAAGTAAATGATACAACCGAGAAAGTAAATTGGTAAATATTATATAGAAGCTCGTCACTGGTATCACATTAACACAGCTTCTGTGGCTCCGTGGTATTCTCACGCCTAGAAGCGAGAGGCTCCGGGTTCGAGGACAGTGTATTTTCGTCGTGATTTAGTTCTGTGCTCGCCAGTTTCTCCGAGCTTCTATATATAACGAACTACAATGGAGGTTTTACATGAACACAATGGCGGCCATTTTTTGAAATGGGCAGGACCCAGGACATGCTAACGTGAGCATTTTCGGGCGGAAAAATACCTAATCCCAGTCATGGGGACTCCCTGCAAGGTGAATATTAGAAAAGTAATCACTTAATGGGCTGCCAACAAACGGAAATCTGATGATGGCAGGCTTATGGACTAAAAAGCTTGTGTCAAAAGAAAGTGAAAAAAATCTGAGAGCAGTATGGAATTTTTTTTTTTTTAGTTAAAAAAAGGCTGTGTGAAAATGCTGGATTTTCTTCTTTGTTAAATTCATAGGACCCTTTTAAAGCATATTTGAAGTGCTGTTCTTTTTAGGTTTTCCAATGTATGACATCTCTTGATACGGACATATCTTTACAATGGGTAGAGTAGTTCAAATGGCTGGACCAAATCAATTTAAATTATGTTGTATGATTTCGTGTTACCTATGGGATTTGACTAGGCATATTTGTATCAGGGTGTGTGGACAGTACTGATGTAGATATGCTCTTTTTCCAAAAATATGTTTTACTTGTGTAAAAATAATAATCCATGTGTGCGTTGCATTAATAAGAGGTCTTATAGTGGCCAACATTAAAGATTATTATAGACATATTTTTGAACCTTTAAGACAAGTTTTCACACACCCTGTTCGCCAAACATGGCATTATGCACACATATGGATTTAGGTGGTATTAACTGCCAACCTTGAACCCAAAAACACAACGAGAGACCTAAAAAATAGTTTGTTCCCAAAGAATAATAGACATATTTCAGATGTGTAAGACAAGTTTGTCACCACAAGTTCACCAAAAGTGTCAAGTAGTACTACGATAATGTCCTCACAAACAGGGCCAAACCAAGCACACTCAAAACCTTTGGCTTAGTTGTTCACCACTGCAATTTGAATTGGGGATTCAACTTGATACACTGTGGTTCATCAGCAACTTTGCACCCATGTGTCCACATCTCTCATTCAAGAGTAACACGATAAGGGTTTTTACATGCAAAACAGCAATAATAAGCCAACTTTCCCCTTCCACCCTGAGTTTTAGCCAAACACACACAATTACTCAGCTACACTGGTCTGACTCGGATACACTGGTCTGATTTCAACAGGGAAATTTGGTCTGATGTTGGCTGCAAGATAAATAGTGGTGTGGGCCCGAAAGACAAATACACTGATGCATTACAGTGGTGAATTGGGCTGTGTGGTTTCCTTAACTCGAGAATAATAAGTATAGCAAACTATATAAAAGCCATAATTGGAAAAATGTAAGACATGTCCCATAGGCATGATCGATTCAATACCTGTTAAAGTGAAACAGACTTGTTTAAAGGAGCATTTTGCGATTTGTCTCATCTCCATATTCCATAAAGGTTGAGATTTGATACCATCTGAAAAACCATTACTAAGGTTTGCATTTGATCTCTCTGGAAGAAATTTGTGTTTTTGAATTTTCAGAATTACAACATCAGTCTCCGTGTGGCATTGTGATAAAAACATGTGCTCAACACGCAATGACGATTCATAATGACTTGAATTTTTTTAAAAGAACTTTGAGAATATTTATTAAGAAGTGGATAACCAAATGTACCTTAGGGCTTTCAACCAAATAGAATATCAGTACTGTTAACTTATTTTTTGTACTGACTAACATAGAAGATGTTTGAACATATTTTATACCAAGATATTTGTGCATTATGGTAATAATAAAATATGTATGAAAATTGATAAAAAAATACTTTTAGAAAACAGAAGTTGACCATATTTATTGGCACATGAAGAATTATTGGTATGTGACCAATCAAAAAATGAATACTAAATAAGTCTCACCTTGAGTTGAACACATATGTTTACAATTTAATTTGAATCTTGGGAGAAAGAAAAAAGAAAACAAAATATGCTATCAGTACTGCAAGGCAGACATATAGAATATTCTGGTTGTGAATAGAATGTTATTGAAGTGTGTAAGTAATGTTTTGGCCATTAATATTCAAAGTAATTGGAATAAAAGTGTGGTATTATCATTCTCTATGTGTGATATGAGCATATTAGCTTAAGGCACTCTTTTTAACAGTACATCATGCATGGGTCTAATCTATCTGGTTTCAGATATATACATTATATTGGGTAACTTGGGCCGTGCTTTGACGTATGGATATGAGTTTTTGGCATGGTGGTAGAGTTTCGCCACGTTTTAACCAAAGTTTTATGGTCATGTCTCGAGGGGTCAAAGGATCATCCATGTGTCATATTGGGTAACTTGACCTTGCTTTGACGTATGGGTCATCAATTTTTGGTATGGTGGTATTTCGCCGTAGGAGTTTAGTGGTCACGTTTGTCCAGGGGTTCATGTTGTGTCAAAGGTCATCCAGAGGCGTTATCGGTAACTTGGCCCTTGTTTAACGTAGGATTGAATCTGTGGTATGGTGGTATAGTTTTGTGGCACATTTTCGCGGGGTTACTTTTGGGGTCAAGTCATCCAGGGGTCAAATGGGTAACTTTAACGTGCTTTGACGTAATGGATATGACTTTTGGTATGTGGTAGAGCTTCGCCGTCCAAACGTTTTTTTGAGGGTCATTTGGGGTCATCCATGGGCGTACTGTGTAACCTGCCTGTGCTTAATGACTGACTTAAGGTGCCTGGGCCCTAATTAGGTCGAATACAGTACCCTCTGAAACCACATATACGCCTCTAGCGGTAGACCGCTAGAGGGAGCCCCAGTGCACAGTGCTTCCATGCTAGTTTATATCAATAGTAAACGAAATACATTATCCAAAGACACAAAATCGCAAGAAGTATCTTGCCATTAACACTACACTTGTTACTTTTTGATTTTGGGGGTAACACAAAAAATTTGTTATTTCACCACCAGGAGAGAGAGACTTGCATACAGCAATTTAGA
The DNA here is from genome assembly GCA_023653785.1 of Ophioderma brevispina. Classification (NCBI taxonomy): domain Eukaryota; kingdom Metazoa; phylum Echinodermata; class Ophiuroidea; order Amphilepidida; family Ophiodermatidae; genus Ophioderma; species Ophioderma brevispina. The sequence continues at coordinate 25,636 of JAMKCH010017176.1, forward strand.
TACTCATATGGTAAAATAATAAAGTATTGCAGTCTTGGTGTAATTTTGAAGGGACAAGTGCCCATTTTCATTTTGGTACTAAATTGTGTTCATTGAGAGCATGACACAAGATAACGAGTTTAAGTGGTTTAAAAAATATATAGTTCAGATATTAAACCTAAACGTACAATGAGCACCCCATTTGCAAAAAATGGGAAAGGCAGTACAGTTCGTTTGCCGAGCAGCAATACCACATGGAAGTCATATTTTGTACTCGTTGCGACCACAAAAAATTACCACTAGATTCAATTTGCCCAAAATAAAAAAAATAAAAAAAATAAAAAAAATAACAAACTTTTTAGCATAACAGCATATTTTGAAGAGCTTCCCATTTCCAAAAATCTTGAGATTTCTGCAGTTGCATTGTTAATTGGCTCGTAAACTATAATTGTGAATGGTAAAGCTGAATTGTCTAGGTATTGAAAAGAAGGAAATTTTTAATAATTCAGTGGCAGTTGGAAACGTCCTCCAATATGACAATATCAAGGAAAATGATTCTATTTACCAGAATAGAATCCTTTTTTATGACAAAATACCAACTTTAAAGTTACCATTCGCAGGTGTAATTTACTGGACAATTCCCAAACACAAATATGCAAAAATCTCAAATTTGGAAAATTGGGGAGTGCTCTTCAAAAAATGTAAAATTTATTGATTTTTTAGTTTTTTTATCCCCCTGGCCCTAAAAGGCATGGGGGATTTTGCGAGAGCAGATTCATTAGTGTGCGTTTCCTCTGGTTGGTGACGTTAGGTTGCCATGGCCACAAGGTTCAATACTTGAGTGTTGACAAACAGAACGACGTAACTCACTTTTTGGTGATTTGAGGGTTTTAGTACCAAAAAAAAACTGTACACCTAAAGATTATGAAAAACCCGAACCCTTAACTAAGCTCTACTTCACTATTGCCTATAAAGCAATAACAATTCAACCACATCTCAATGGTGACCACTTGGTTTACAACAATAGAAAGCCTTAACATCTGAGTTACGGACATTTTGAGGTAACTGTATTTGCCCCAAACAATGGTTGAGGCTTCATAGCTTGGACAATTGCAAGTTGCCACAGCTGTTTAGCTCCCTATCCCATTTATATTGATGATTTCTTTTAAAACATTCCAAAGAGATGACACGCTTAAACATCTGATTGAAATAATGTGGTCAATCAGGGCATGATTGAAGATTAACTCACAGATTACCGTTTTCCAGTTACCCAGAAAGACGTACTCAAGCACTTAAAAGAATATTAAAGAATTTCTTTAATTCCTGCTGTTCATATTAAAACTTGTTTCCACTTTGGTTTACTAAATTTTATATAATGTGTTTTGCTTACAGACCATATATGCGGTTTATGAGGATGTTTACATTTTGACGTAATGAAGAGATTGCTAGTGGGAAAATATTAAACATCACATTTTCTCAAAAGCAGTATTTTTTGAGTTAAGGCCCTTTCTGTTTGTCAACCCTCGTATATGTAAGTCACTCAGATTGTAGTGAGAGGTCATGTGGGCCGATTAAAGGGGGCCCCCTTTGAAAAGCTTTTTGGTTTTTCCCCACAAATCAAAATGCTAACGATCCCAAATTTGGTCAGTATAAGCACTGGACCCAAGCCGATATAAAGTGGTTTTTGGGGTCAAGGTATGTGGGTGAATTTAAGGGCATTCTGTCATCTTAGTCAGGTTGAGTGGTTTTTGTATCTTCTAGGTTGCCAATTTCCAGCCAAAGTTGGAAGAAGAACACTGGCCCAAGTTTCATATGTGAATGTTACTTACATCCGATTGTTGGGTGTGAGAGGTCATTTGGGCCGATTAAAGGTGCAGTCTTTATAATCTATCCATTGGTTTTCCCCCAACCAGCAATCAATTCTAGATCACCAAATTGGGTCAGTATAAGCACATGCACCCAAGGCCCATATGAGATGTATACAAGATTGAGGTCAAAGGGTATGTTTGGTGTGAATTAAAGGTGCATTGTCTTTTGGTAGGTTGACGTTTTATAGTAATCTCCTGCCCAGATGCTTGGGCCATTTGCAGCCATACTTTATCAGAAGAACCACTGGCCCAAGGTTCAAGTGTGATAATCTGAATGTGGGTGAGAGTTCAAATGTGGACCATTAAAGGGGCCTCTTTTCTTGAAATCTATCCCTTCATTTTCCGCAACAATCAAGTGCTACAATCAACCAACTTTTGGTGGAGTGTAAGAACTGGGCCCAAGACCTCATGAGGTTTAACGCATATTGGGTCAAAGAGGTTGTCTGGGTGGATTTGTCAAGGGCAGTCGGGGATCCATTTTGGGTTAGTTTGGAATTTAACAATGTGCAGCCAATTATCAGAAGAACCACTGGGCCCAAGGTTCATTTGTGGTGTACTCCTGTTGTGAGAGGTCATGCTGTGTGAATCAT
>JAMKCH010017177.1:0-23931 GCA_023653785.1 Ophioderma brevispina
GGAAGGTTCGAGCCCGCTGGTTACGCCACTGTAATGATTATAAGATCCCCATTCTAACATGAGTATTTGGCGTTGCCCAGTTTATTAACCAAAATCGCTAACTGATCTCTTTAACATCACCTATCATACACTTTATTTCCTTTATCCCCTGTTGAACATTCTCACAAGACTTAAGTTTGAGGTTGCTTTAATATATGCTTTGAGAAGTCATTTATTTTTCGGTTCGGTTCCAGTGCATACCTGAAGTAATTCAGGTTTGGATATATCATTTCACCATTGTGACAGTACCCATGTGTGTCGGTGTAAATGACTTTTAGTGATCACTGTTATCTTCTACATCTCTGGACAGGGCATCTGCTGTAAAGAGCAACTTGCCGGGTGTATAATATGTCATAGCACTGTAGACTGAACCACCGTCGCTGTAACACTGGGGCCCCCCGGATGGGTCTCCTCCTAAGTGGGCTTTTAAAACTTGTCACCATGCACTGGTGGTCTGTTTCTGCTATCAATCCACCCGCTGTTTTTTTACACTAATGAAATCCTTACCACAGGCAAAGTGTTAATAGCCCCAACACAAAACCCACTTTTTTTGTCAATCTGGGCTTAGCGACTTCCGCTGATATCATCGTCCGGGATGCTTTTAAGCAATAGGGGCCCACGACTCGTCTTGATGTTGGAGACAGCTTTTTGGATCCTTCCTCAACCCCTTACTTGTTGAGAGGAATTTTGGTAACTTCTCTCATGACTCTTTGAGCATCCTCCACATCCATTTCTGTCAGGTCAATATGCTCTCAATAGGTTCAGTTTTGGAAGACGATTCTGGCAACATTAGTTATCGCCAAGAATCTCTGTCCGTCCACTTATGTTGAGACGTGGCATTGTTTCGTTAATAGTCGCACTCACGTTCCTTGAATCCGGTAAGATTCCATTTCAGTGATAAGATCTCACATGAAGGGCACCTTTCTACGCTAAACCCCCTGCTTACGTTGAGTTCCTTCAGGTTATTCTTGGATGGAATCTCAAAGACTTTCTGAGCGACTTTTCTCACCGACTAGCCACCCCAAAACGATAATTGTCCAGCATTGTGTGTTCAATCCATCTATTGTCTCGAACACTCTGTGATTTTCGTTGGAATGTTTCAGGTACCATATTTATACTAAAGAGTTTAGCGAAATCTTCCAAATGGTGTGGTAAAGCAGGTATATGTTGCTCTCTTTTGTCAACTTGATTTGCCAAAACCCATTGACGCCTCGAAATTGCCGAAATACTGTGCTTCAGCAAACTCAGCGATGATTTCTTCTCGCTTCTTTTTGGCCTTAAATCAGATTACTTTGTCAGGGAATACTCGATTTCAAACACCGTTTGTTCATGCTCACTGATACCAGACTACTGACCCGTCAGTTATTTCTTCTTGCTTTTCAATACCCTCGAATTTTTTGCATCCTCTGCAGTTCGGTGTTTCCGACTGACCATGTTTACGAATTCAACAAATATACTGCTTATTCACAACCTATCAGCTTTACCTACACTGTCCGTCAAGGTGTTGATTGGGTCAGCACTTTATTCCGATCTGCGTTATTCCGAAGTTGCGTTATTCCGAATGAGCAATAACTTGGTTTCCGAACGAGCAAGGAGCCCGCTTTCTTCCGAAAGTGTGTTATTCCGAATTGATGAACGCGACGGGTGTGGAGATGGAGGCGGGGAGGGTAGGGGCGAGAGTAAGGAGGGAGGCAATAACTTCGTTAATTCCGAAGGTGTGTTTTTTGCCCTATTAAGCATGGCTGCGTTTCTTCCGAGGCTGCGTTTGATTCCGAATCGAGCAAGATCTGCGTTATTCCGAAGTTGCGTTATTCCGAATTGAACAAGAGCTGCGTTATTCCGAAGGTGCGTTATTCCGAATCGAACAAGATCTGTGTTAATTTTCCGAATTGAGGCATGAACGGCGTTATTTTTCCGAATCGACCAAGAACTGTGTTCTTCCGAATCCAGCAAGAACTGCGTTATTCCGAATCCCCACAAGACTCGCGTTATTCCGATCCATGCAAGAACTGCGTTATAATCCGAATCGAAAGAACTGCGTTATTCCGAACTATGAAAACAGTGTGTTTCTTATGGTTAAATCCTCCACCGCCAGTACGTATGTAAATGCGCGGGCTTACAATTTTTAACAGGCGGGATCGAATTGACCAATGAGCATTGAGATAGCGAGAATATTAATATATAGAAGAATCAATTCGCCTACGTGTCATGCTTTGGGACGTCCGTGCCCATCTTGGATTGTCGCCACTGGGCACAGAATAGTGTACTAATCGGTACTACCGTACTGAATTCTGAATCAATCGCTGTTACTAAAGGTTTCTATGTGTCAAAATGCGATGTCATTTTGCGCCCCGAACGCCAACGCAGATAGGGTCGCGCGATTTGTGCGTGCTTGAGATTGAGAACCGCGTTTCCCTATAACGTCGCCTGTTTCTAATGCTGCAGACCAAACCCGATTAGTAACAGCGATCTGTGGCAGTAGGTCTTTGTATACTATCTCATATTAGTCCGGCTAACAGACTCAATGATAAATAATATCAATCAACCTTGTTTTATTAGATATATAGTGTTTTTTTCAACGTTTCTAGGCCATTTTTTATGCTTATTCTGAATCCGAATTGATTCCGAACGAGAAACCTTGAGCATTTTTGTAGAAAAGGCAAAAAATCAAAATGGCCATTAAAACACAAAACATCATATATTTGTTCAAATCAAAACTTGTATTTTTTCAGCCTGTCCTCGTTAAAAAACATGTCCAGGGTCGATTACATTGATTCTTAACCACACTCAATTAATTCAAAAATTGCCTGCCAATACAAGAAAGTGTCTTTATCGTGATCTATTTTGATTGTAGTTTGTTAATTTAATATGATTATTATTAAAAAAAACTAAAAAATTAAAAAAAAAAAAATATTTTTCAAAAATGCGATTATAATTCCTTCATTGATGCTTCCAGGTGGCTTCCGATACTCTAAAATGCCTCTAATGGATAAATGTGTCTAACCTAGCATGTTGGGTCTCATCAGATCAGTTTTACATATCTCATTAGGTATCAGAGCAATCCGATACAATTAAGATTCCAATCCAAGATGGTATCCAATATGGCTTAAATGGTACTTACTAAGGCGGTGAAAATCCGATCACTAGTAGTCTATAGATATGTACTTCCTTGGTTTTAGTAGGTTTTTAGGCACCTTTGGCATCCATTTGGATATTTGATGAATAACAACTCAAAGACACTTAAGGGATTAGCAGCGATCGATAATCCGAACCTCGTAAAAAATTATCAAAATTCATGTTTTTTATATTTTTGTTACTGGCGTGGATTCTGCAAACATAACCTGCAAAGGGTTGGCTTGAAATCCGTGTATTAAAGACAAGGCAGTCGTTTTATCCGATTCTGTAATTTCTATACGTGCGTATCAAAATTTCCGACTTGAGATCAAAAAGCCTTTCCCGTGAATATAACGAATTTCAGCGTGATATTGTGCACCATGATCAATACATTTGAGCCAAACACAACACATTATTAATCTATGTTTATTCTGTACTGGGGTACCCAAATCAGCTCTTTAGGCGATTTTTGAACCCCGTCGCGTATTCATTTGCCTGGAGACGTATGACAAATTTCCGCACATACTATCATTTTTCACTATTTGGTGTTTTTTTTTTTTACTTTTAAGATTATATGGAATTTGTACACACTTATCCCGGATTCATAAGTTAAAAACATGCCCATTTCCCCACCTTTTTTCGATTCTCTCGCATTATCGCTTCTAATACCTTTCAGATAGCCTTACCGGGTTTTTGGAAGTGATAACCAACTAAAACACATACAAAATATATATTTAGCGTACAGCGTGAATGAAGTACTGGCCTTACTGACTGACATTTTGCCAAGCCATTTGAACCTCATTTGGATCCACTCTTGCGGATATCATCACTTTGACAGTATGTTAGGATATCTTAACTGCTCTGAATGGTTTATAGTGACATTCACAAATCCATTACTGCGCTTTGCTATTTGTAGTAATGAATTTGCCCATTTTTGGGAGCATCTTGAATGGTTTAGTGATTTGATTGATTATTAAATTATTGATATTGTTGTTTTGTATTTTTAAAATATCATGACAAAATTGATTGTTAAAGTATTAGCATATTCCAAGTTACCATTCTATACGGTCAAAAGCAGATAAGCATCAGATGCTTGTTGTATTGGCTGCCATATTGAAGTTTTCTTAATTATTAATTAATGATCATATAGGTTAATTGGTCACAATAGGTGTTGTGACTGGACAAGCAAAAAAACTTTTGAGCAAATGGACAAATGTTTTTTTAGTACTTTGGTGTCCTTTTGGATTTGTTGCGTTTCTTTGAAATGCCAAAGGTTTTTCATCGGCATCCATGCGGATTCGATCAGCAGGAAAAACTGGTCTAGAAACCGTTGAAAACCTTAATAATATAAATAACAGGTACACGAGTCTGTAGCCTGGCAATATGCCTTGGTTTTTGTTGGGCGTTTTTTTTGCCAATTCGTTATCGCTGGGTGGGTAATCAGAAAAATAATTGGTATAATAATGCCCCTTTTTTATGGAATATACTGAGTGCACTTTCTAAGAGAAATATTTGATCCCCCTTTTTATTTTATAATTAATGAGAAAATCATGGTAAAAACAATGACAAATTAAAAATCCTGAAAAATGAGTGATGTTCGTTAAATTTGGTATAGGAAAGGGTAGATTAATTTTACAGGTATGTATATTGAACGGGTCTTAAATTTCCCCAACATAGGTATAGAGAAGTCAGCATTGTGAGGTCCACCAGGCACACGTACGATTTTGGTGAGAGGTGAAAAAACCCCCCCCCACCCCCCCCCACCCCCCCCCCCATATGGGCCCCAGTGGCGACAATAAAGATGGCGGAGTCGGCAGTCCCTAAAATACTTATTCGGAATAAGAATATATTATTAGAATATAATAACTATAATTTAACAGATCAACAGTCAGCCATCGTGGCCTATTCGAGAAGAAACTGTTACTAGACTACCAAAAATACATTAGTTAAACTAACTCATGAAAGAAAGGTTAGGGTTAAGATGTTGTCCCAGTCAGAATCTTTCAGGTTATGAGATCGTATAGCTTGCTAAATGTTCAAATGAATTCCTAACCATGCATATAAACCTCAAAAAGGCTATTGGCCTGCATGGCAATGCCGGGGCATGGCTCCTTTCGAGAGTTTATCTTTTAGGGACTAGTTTGTTTTGTTGTTGAAGATTCCCTCTCTGATGCCTTTTCTTTACCTTGGGGGTGTTCCCCAAGGGTCTGTTAAAGGTCATTGATTTATCATTACTCTAATCCACTTAGTGACGTCATCAATGCTCATTAAGGTATTCAACATCAAATAAATAGGCCGATGACCTCAATTTATTTACTTATGCATTCTGCTTACCACTCTAAAGCCGTTAGTTACAGTCATTCATTGCTGATATTCGTTCTTGGTCCATCCCAGAACGAACTCATGCTGAATGACCAAAACAGAAATCATTTCAACTTTCATTTCAAATTCCGGTCTAACTCAACTTTACCATCGCATCAACATTGGTGGCCTCTGATATTTCACTCTTTTGCAGCCGGTACTCTGGTGTTTGTTTGCTTTGACGAGACCTTATTGACGAAAGACCATGTTCGCAAGTTTCTTTCGGAAAGCTGTCTTCTTGGCATTTAATAATATGGTCGATTTCATGAACTCCTTTTGTATAATTTTACCCAAAACTATCTTTGTCCTCTCTTCAGAAGAGTCCAAATTTCTTGCTGCTCCGTCCTCCAGTACAGGTATAAACGTCATTACCATAATTTCACCCATCCCCGCGAACTCCACTGGTTGACTGTTGACAAAGAGAACCTTTCAAAATTTTTTTTGCTGACCTACAAGGCTATATCCATGGTTTTGCTCCTACCTACCTTATAAATCTCATCTCCCTTAATACCCACCAATCTCTTCGTTCTTCAAATCGTCTTGCCCACAAACAGGGTCTCGCATTGAACATCCCTTATGGGGACAGTGCCTTTTCAGTATCTTCACCTAAGTTTTGAATACCCCTACTTTTTTCCATTCGCACATACTGGTTCAATTGACAATTTAAACAGAACCTAAAAACTTTCATGTTCCCTTGATGTCATTGTAGTTGCATGATTTTGTTGTTAGCTTAAGTTTTTTTTTTTTTTTTTTAAGATTCATGTTTTTTTCTGGATATTGCGCTTTATAAATGTTGTTTATTTATTATTATTATTAGTTCAAGTGAGGACATAGGATTAGAGGCCTAAGAATCCATTATGTTCTAAGAACATTATGATAAAAAAGTGCCATATATTTGAATAGACGAACCAAGAATGCAGGCATTCAGTTCTGCCCCACAAAGTAAAAACACAGTATGTGCAAATATACCAACATATTAATACTTTTATTAACAACTTGTCAGCTTCAGGTCATCACTCCCGTGCTAAAGGGTGGTAATTATCAATATGAAGACCTAAGCGCAAGATGTCGGCAAGTCCCTTTTGGTCATTTTGAGTTACGGACATTGAAGTTGTTTTAAAAATATTGCTGGATTGATGAAATGAAGGTATTAAGCTTAAATTTGTCACGATTGCTGCTACTAAACTTCAAAAACCATAATGGTTGAGTAAAAGTATATCTTGGATAATTTATTGATAAAATATCAATTTAGGGTTTTGGACTTACAGAACTTCTTGCGCTCAAATTAGAGCCATGCAAATTATTTAGGCATCTTTAATTTGAAGGAAAAACGTATAAAATTCGGAATTTGAATCAAATAGTCAATATTGATGATTGCAAGACTATAATGATAGCGTATCATTGTTATTTTATCATGATTTTTAAAAATATTGTAGCTATGCCAATTGGTAGGAAATATTGAATTTTCAATCGCGTCACCCGCTATGTTTAGACTGTCTGTGAGACGATTGATCTAGACTCACTTCCACAATGTTTCTCAATTTTGGAAAGGTTTGTTAAAAATAGGATATTTTTAGTTGACTTTAATACCGATTTATTGTTTTGAAAGAAATTTTTTTTTTTTTTAATTTTTCTTTTTTTATAATTTACATTTTTCAAGTAAGTTTAACCGTTTACTTAAATCTAACCCAAATACTTAATAAAACACTCTTTTGACTGGGGGGGCCCACATCTGGCACAACACATGATGGGATTAAATTTGATCCCTTGAAAAAGTATACTTAAAATATTTGTTTGGGGGCAAAAACATCAACACTCCGTTCCTTGACCCCCAGCAACATGGAAAACCCAAATAACTCAATTTCGCCAAAAGTTGTCATATAGTAGTACTGCTCTAAGTTATTGAAAAGAATTGATCGTCTGCTAATTTCGTCAGGAATTTTTCAAGGTAATAGAATAGTAGTTTTGGGCCATGCAATCTGAAATGCACCAGAGCGTTTTTACTTTGTGGGGCAAAGTTTGTAAAAAGGAACAAATTTTAACAATGAATTCCATTTGATTGTCAAAATTTGTTGTTCTTCTGCCACTGGTTGCAACAAAGCAAACGCAACGCAACTGTGCATTATTGCAATTGCAACGCTAGCTATTTGGCGTATCACACAATTATGTTGACAAGACCCGGAAGTCCAAGCGGGCTAGATTTTCGACCCAATCAGATGCCGCTCCAGTCTCTAGTTTTTAATGAATGTATCTTTCAACAGCAAGGTATCAAATGGCATTTGACGACTTTTTGGTAACGCCGTCGGCTTTTTGTCGGCTTTTTTACGGAATAAAGCATAGGCCTTGGATACCAGCAAGGCCTTATACCCCGGCTGCCGAAAGTAGGATTGTGGTTTTGAATTTTACATTCGAGAATAAAATGAACTCAGCTTTAAACTACAACCAACTCCGATGGAAATATTACGGCAAACGCGTTACATTCTTTTACACCAACACACGGTACTTTCTATCACACACCATTTACGGTGTCGTCTTGGCACACAATACTCCTGCCCATTGTTACATACGGGTATAAAGTAATTTGAGCCAATGCGCGACCTTGGCAAATCTTTCACTGCGCTGGGAGTATCATCACAAGTTTTCGACTGTAACATGCCCCTTCGTCAAGGCCTCTGCACAACGTCATATAGCGCATGGCGGAATCAATCTGTATACCTCAACTTTGCATCAATGGGACCTTCTATATGAAACGTCTACCAAGTGGCTGACACGTACACAACAACATGTGTTAACATATTCGGGACCCGTGATTTGGATTGTTTTGTCATTCCCGGATATTTTCGCAAATTCTTGGCCTATCGTAACGAATTACGACGCAGAACCAAAATATGCCTAACTAAATTGTCTAGTTAGCTGACTAGTTTATAATATAAGGTTTATTTGGAAAAGACGAAAAAACGTTGAAAAATACGTGAAAAATTCTTAACTTATTAGCTGGCTCAATTCTCGATTGCTGCTGCCAAGTCCTGCCACAGCCATGCTTTAAAAAACTAGTGGAGCTATTGGTCTTTTTTGTCAGGAACCCATTTTCTAACAATCAGATCGACCACCTGATTCGGCGTTTTCGCGATCTCCAAGTTACCGCGAAACCGTTTTTTTTCATTCCTTGTTTCAGCTAGTCGCAGAGCCTTTAACACGCGTCTGGCTGCTAGGGAGGTACCATGACGTAGCTCATTCTAAGAATTAAGCCGGCCAATTAGCGATGCGGAAACGGAATTGGTGCGCTGTGTCCCAGCATTACAGATTCTATGGGAGCGAAAATGGTGTGATCAGAGTAAGAGGTCATTCGCGAAAATTATTTTGCGTGACGATGTGTAGCGCGTTTGTTTTGTCTGTATGACGCAGTGTAGGCAGAGACAAATATGGTGTGACGCCTAAAACACGTGCTAGATTTGGACTGCACCTAACAGCGTTTCAGCGCATTTTGGCATCAAGGATCGCTGACGAGTCTACTTTTTATTGTATTTCAGGTGGGTACCTCTATACAACATGAGGTGGACACAACTGTAGTCCTATTAGCTGAGGACCTTATTTTTTTAATTTGCCAATTCTAACATATGGCCACAAAATCCACTGTCCACACTGCCTTTCCCAAAAAATTAACTGTTTCTCATGTTAGTAAAAAGATGGTGATGGGAATTTCGGAGTTTCCATGGCCTGGCTGTCTGTCTCCATTATTGATGCCTCTTATAATCCGCTTTACTCATGCTTTTGTATTATTCATATTGGATTAATGTTTTGGGTTTCAGGGCTTACAGTGATGCTGTTACACTTCAATGTACTCTCCATTTAAACCGTAGAGCCAAGGCGTAGATCGGGGGATGGGGATATAAATATATCCCCAAATATTTGGTAAGGGGGGGCTGACCGATAAAATCAACCCCCGCCCCATGTTTTTCCCAATGTTCGGCCTGTGGTGTGCACTTTTGCTTGATATAGCCAAAATTACCCTAGAATTTTGCAACTTTTTCTTCAAAAACGTATCAACTTTCTGTGATTTGGATCCCAATGAGAATTTCGCTCATTAATATTAACCTCGATTGCATGAACTTGGTTTTCAAATCCAAAATTATAAGCTCCTAAATGGGGGTACATCCCCACTAAGACTTTCCCACACCCTGGCCCATAGGTGCGCACACTTGTCGGTCTCCCCCAGCGACCCCCCACCCCCCCCCCATGTCAAGAATAAATCTACGTACGTCCCTGCACTGAGAGTTGGTCTCTATATTGTAAATTACTAATGTTTTTTAATTCCCTTAAAAAGAAAGGGTTGTCCTTTTGAAACGTCGTTTTTAATCATTCAATCGTTTTAATTGTTTTCCTACTTGAATGTTGATTGTTGTTCACTTTATTTGCTGTTGCCATTTTTTTTTTCTGTTTTTTTAGTGACTCTTGACCTTATCCTTTCGGGATCCATCGTGCGGTTCCCTGCTGGTCAGTTGGAACAGATTTTCTGGTGTTTTTTAACAGAGTATAAAAATAGATCCGTCATGCGAATGCAAGAAAGTCGTAACTGAAATTTTTGGAGAAATCTTTTTTCTTATATTTAAAGTACTGTATCAAAACTCATAATTTAAACGTTTACCCCAAGTCGTAAAATCAAATATTTTTTTTATAAAAGAAAGAGATCGGAAAAAACAAGAAAACAAAAGAATTTGAACACCAACGCCTCTCCGGCCAAATGACAAAATGTAGATACGGCTTTCGTGCATTCACATGACGATTAAAATCATTCTTCACGCCTTTACAACCTCCAACTTGTCCAACACATTACCAGAGAGGGACCTCACATACCATATGACGGTGCCTTAATGACCTCTACACCTCTTCATTGGTTTTCAAAACTTTCGAAAAGTGATTTCTTGCTTAACCAACAATATACCAAGGCATTTTGTACACGATCACCCAATGGAACCCCCCTTCTTTTCAAACTGAAGCTCCTCCCTCCTATTCATTTTCGTGATTTGATCAGGAAGTCAATTGCTGCCAATGTTGTATAGCTCGAGATTTTAAGTAGTCTCAGTATCACTCCTACGGTATCGTTTGAGACTGAGACTACCTACAGGTGAAGCAAACTCCAGGGTAGGACAGTCCACCTAACAGCAACAGCACATTCAAAAAAACGGCACCAACTTCCCGGGAGTGGGAGGCTAGTCTGTTTCAAGACTTAACGGTAGGATAGCGCTCTTAAACGTCATACGAACGGTTAACTACAGAGCTTGACTACGAACTAGAGGCCCTGTTCACGAATATTTAAAATCTAAATGTACCGTAAATTGGAAATTAACACTCTTTTGCAGCGGGGTTAATCCACTAACCCCGACATATTTGTGAGTCCAATAAAGTTTTTTCTAATTTCATCATTATTATAAGATCTTTTGAACAACGGTTAAGATATGAGTTTTTAATGTCACTGGGACCTCGACTTGCCATAGTAACTGCACGTAGCAGTTCCCCAAATTACCGGTTGCAAATCCCCAATCTAGGCCAAGAGTTCTTAATACAATAAACACTGGAAAGGTGGAAATTTCGGGGAAAACTTGAAATGTCAGAATTGGTGCAGAAAAGTGGTCGTAGAAAAATATAACTAAAAGTCCCCCCCAAAAATCCTCTTTGTGCATTTCAAAATAAGGGGCAAAGTTTGTACAGGGGTAAAATTACGAACTATTTCAATTGTCCTTAATGTGTTCCAACATTTTTGTCATGTCCCAAGGATTAAACAAGGTATAGTTTGCCCTATTATGGATTGTAGTTTAATAAATATATGGTAAAAAGGCTCAAGGTCATCCTGGGTAATTGGCAGAATGGTCGGATTCTATGAAAGATGTGTCAAATTCTTTATCTAGTTGTACATGAACACCAAATGACTATTTAAACAGGTGTGATGGTCATTAATTGCAAAATTACAGGGCCAAGTGTGAGGGGGTTCTACAGGCTCTATGGGGGTCCCTGCTTTCTGCTCTTATATGTCAATATTGAATCCATGTAGTGATTTGAATGAAACATTTCTGTTTTAATCCCATGACCTATAACGAGCATTGAAACTGGTTTCAATGAAAATTGGATCATTTTGAAATATTTACCCCCAGGATGACCTTGAATGGATTTAGGTATGTTAGTACTTAAACTACAGGTGGTAGAGATGGCAAAACTATACCTTTTATTGATCCTTGGGACATGACAAAAAGTGGAACACAATTTTAAGGAAATTCTTATTTTGTAATTTTATTAAATTTAATAGATTTGATGTTTCCCCCTTATTTCTGAAAAAGCACAAAGAGGATTTTAGGGGACTTTTAGATGTTATTCTTGACACATTTCTGCACCAATCCTGACATGTTTCAGCTTGTTCCCGAGAAATTTCCACGGTTAAAACTAAAAATTTTGCCTACAACTGCCACCAAATCGAGGAAGATCGTGGTTCCTCCCCCCGGTAAGTCCCTGGTAAAACAAAAATCATCCGTGTAGGATCCCGTGGGTAAGATAGCCAATCAGAAACTTGCTATATCTCTTCTGGACACGGGACGTAGATTTGCGTCCACGGTCTACGAGCAGCGATATGCCAGGCTGGGCAGAGACTACTCCCTACGATGTTTATTGTGGTACCTTAAACCGGGTGATTTGAAAAATTTTTTTATTTTGCTATGGAGCTAGCCTTCCATGTAATTTTGGGAACTAGCTTGATTTTAATAATTTTTTTGTAGAGGGCGTGTCAAACTTTGAAAGCAGCTAGATTTTCACCTTTTAATCAAATCACGTTTAATCAAAACCGGACACTAGTTAAGGGGCCTGAGAACATTTGAACTTTTAAAATAATTAATAGCAAGAAACCGGTAGTTCTTCTACAGAGTGGCGTGTTTGTGAAGACGGTTATCTTTGATGACACGTTTTATGAAAAGGTTGTAGATGCCAAATGTCCGGGCTTGGGGCACTCAGAGGGTTCAATGTTAATGGCCCGGTTGACGAGAGCCCCATTATTTCTCCCCTATGCGATGGTCACGGGACTGCATAATACATGAGTTCTTCATTGACAAGAACAATTTTTGAAGAAAATGTATATTTAATAAAAATTGTTGACGTATCATACCTCGTGTCTGCTTCTGAAAAAAAAAATAAAAATTAAAAAAAAAAAATGTTAACCAATGACCATTGTTGACTTCAGACGAATATAATTAGGCGCATAAATAGGCCAAAAAGGTGAAAATAAACAAGATACAGAAAAAAGATTGTTTGTGCTCAAACGGCAGCCATCTTGGAAAAAAGTAAAAAATTAAAAAAGTTAAAAAACTTAAAAAAAGCAAAAAATATAATATAATTTGATTGGGTCAGTGTCTACTATGGTAATCCATATGTTTACCACCTATGAAAAACTGATAAATTTGGGGTGACAACAACTGTCTAAGGCCTTATTAGACAGGTGTTGACGTTGTTGACACACCTACGAAAGTGGTTCTCATCAGAAAATGCGTATAGGATCAGCTTTATTAATCTCAAGAAAAAAAACAAAGAAACAAACAAACTATCATTGAGCCTAAGTGAGAAAATGGCTAATTAGTTCACAAAATCAAAGCGTTCGAAGTCACTATACGGGTAGGTTGTAGCGAGAGTCTCCCTAAACTCTGATATCAAATAAAGTACCAATATCCCCAGGGTTGGCTTCTATGTCGTCATAATGACATGCGCCCTCGCGAAAATCAAGAAATTCAGGTTTTGTGCACAAAAGTATAGGAAAAATTTGATCTTCGCAAATTGTTCACCAAATCCCATTTTGATCGAGATTTTTGGATGAAATTATTATAGAAAATGACTTAAATATAAATGAAATATCTACTAAAATAAGGACGTAAGAGCAATTTTTATTGGTTACTTACAAGGTTATATGCTGGGTTGAAAAAACCCTATCCCTAAGGGTATTTTTGACGGCTAAACCTACCCACATGACCCCATCCTACCCAATACATCCAACGATTGTTATTGTTTTGCGAATGAATGCAAAGTACCCAAAACAATACATTAAAACGATTTTGGCGGGAAAAATAGTTATATGGTACATGGTGTCCCAATAAATACCAGAACCCTTAAAAGCGCCCTATTTTTACAGTTTAAAAAAATTTAATGTGTGTCAAAATCCAGACATGTTTGAAAGCTGTGTTTCGCTGGCTTTCCAAAAAACGAAAAAACTTTTCTCACTCGGACATGGGTAATGGAGTTAAGGCCAACTTTAAAAAGGGAACCACTTTCATTTTTCCAGGGTCAGAGGGTAGTGGGGCTTTAGTGAAGCGTTTTGATCTCGTTCTTTCAGTCCTTCTTCTTTCTGTCTAATTGGTTTGTTCCCTTAGGGTCTTTTTATTAATTATCTATTTTTAGATCTAAGTCAGAATCTTTTTGGAAAGAGTGGTAGTCCTGAATGAATGTTGGGTTTAGGCCAATTTCCTGATGGCATCTTGAGCTTAGCTTGCTGAAACTTGCTGTCGATGCCGTTCACCAACCCCACTACCTTTGTCCTGGACAACATGAAAAGTGTACCTTTTTAAAATGGCCATAATCCATAACCACATGTTCGATTGAGAAGATTTGCTGGTTTTTTTTGTATTTGTTTGTTTGTTTGTTTGTTGTTTTTGTTTGTTGTTTGTTTTTTTGGTTTTGTTTTGGTTTTGTTTGTTGGGTTTTGGAACGCTAACGAATCACATTTCAAAAATGGCAAAATTTGAAAAAAAGTAGATTTTTGAAACTGTGAAAAGAGGGCACTTTTATATGGTTCGTTTTTACTGGGGACACCACTGTACCTAAAAACCGTAAGGGGTTGCACCCCCCCCTAAAGACTAGGGTTAAGGGTTTCATATCAGAAATAACCATTGGGTTTTAAACGTTGTTTTTTTCTATAAAGCAGCGTATAAAAAATGATTCAATGATTATGAGTAAGAGGGCATTTAGGGTCATTCCTGGCTAGATTCTAAGTCTGGAACTCATATATTAATGGATTTGACCAAGACAGGTGTGACCAATATGTAAGGTTTTGTTTGGTGGGTGAAGTTGACTAGGCAGTAAATCACAAATATTAATAAACAGTATTCCATATGACGTCAGCCACCAGACAGTTGGATGGACAAGTGCATACCCATCCAGGGACTACAAACACTCACCTGGCAATGATCCCTGTGAAATCGCAAACATGGATCGATTGACGGTGAATGTATTGTGTAGTACTGGAATGCGTATATCCACCAACATGGCTGGCTATTGAATATGGTCTCTTACCGGAAAACGAATTTATGGGCTTAGGAACATTGCATTTTTCCCGTGGACAAAAAATACGGAATATTTAGCTAACGGCTAAAATTTCTAAGTGCAGTGCACCAAAAGGTCAAATCAATCCACGTTGATTTAAATTATTCAAGCGGGCACCCACTCAACTACACATAGGCCTACACCCGCAATCACCCACTCAATCAACCCCTATCAGACACTTAACTAGAGCGACTGCCCTTTCAAAAAACGACCTGTGCCATCAATTCGCGAATAAACGCGCTCTTGATGGATTCGGAATAACGCAGCTGTTGCTGGATTCGGAATAAAGCAGCTCTGCTGGATTCGGAATAACACAGCTTTTGCTGGATTCGGAAAAACGCAGCTCTTGTAATTCGGGAATAACGCAGCTCTTGCCTCAATTCGGAATAACGCCGTTCTTTGCTGGATTCGGAATAACGCAGCTCTTGTCCAATTCGGAATAAACGCGCTCTTGCTCAATTCGAATAAAACGCAGCTCTGGCTCAATTCGGAATAACACACCTTCGGAAAAACGCAGTTCTTGCCGATTCGGAATTACGCAGCCTTGCCATAATTCGGAATAACGTAGCTCTTGATCGATTCGGAATAACGCAACTTCGGAATAACGCAGTTCTTGCTCGATTCGGAATAACGCAGCTCTTGCTCAATTCGGACTAACGCAGCTCATGCTTAATTCGGAATAAAACACCCTCGGAATAAGACAGATCTTGCGCCAATTCGGAATAACACACTTTCGAAAGAACAGCAGATCTTGATTGATTCGGAATAACGCAGCTCTTGCTCACTCGGAATAACGCAGCTCTGCTCAATTCGGAATAACGCAGCTCGTGCTTAATTCGGAATAACGCAGCTCTGGCATAATTCGGAATTACACACCTTCGGAATAACGCATTCTTGCTCGATTAGGAATAACGCAGCTCTTGATCAATTCGGAATAACGCAGCTCATGCTTAATTCGGAATAACACACCTCGGAATAACGAGTTCTGCTCAATCGGAATAACACACCTTAGGAATAACGAAGCTATTGCTCAATTCGGAATAAACACCTCGGAATAATGCAGCTTCGGAATAAAGTCGATGAATAGATTAGTTCATTACCTCCCAGGCGTATTGGTGGGATTAATGTAAGCGTTCAGTTAGAGTTAATTCAAAACACGTCTAAGTAGTGTATTACTTACGTAGTCTAAAACCATAAAAAGAGTGAAAAAACTATTTTTTCGTGTTGTGTAGACCTGTAAATCAGGGTAAAAGAAGACTAAAATAGATTATTGTTAATTACTGCTCACAATCTGTCAACAAAACATGTGGTAGAAAGGGTTTTTAATATGTAACACCATGCAGAGCGGCATAACCTTTACGGTGGTAGATAAATTATAACGTCCAAATGTGAGAAGAGCATTTGTAAGACGAAAGGTTTTGTTTGCTTAGCAGAACTCGCATTTCGAACCAAATTTCATATGGCGCACACCTATTTTCTCGATGGTGAAGATTTTGTAGAGTTGCGTTTGTTTTTCAGGAATTAATCGAATTATGTACTATCCCCATAAAAAAAATACAGTATTTAGAACGATAGATCTAGTTAGATTTGAGACCAGAATGGTTCGCTATTAAAACCGCAACCTTGTACGTGGGCATAGATGTAGATTGTATAGAGTGGGATGGAAGCACACCATTAAACATATGTGCTCGGAAAAAAATCATGAAAAACAAAATCTAATTTCTCAAAGTGACTTTCGGAATTACAGCAACGCGAAATAAATAATTACTTTGGATTTATCATTAAATGTGTAAGGATTAGTTGAGGACAAAAATAGGTGATCAGATTTCTGAATTCGGCAACCTTTACAAAACCATATTGTCTTCGGAATAGTAACAGATTTAATTTACAACTTCGATTTCTGGGAGTTCCTGTGTTTGGATGCGGAAATAAATTGGTAAAACAGCATGAGGAAACATGGTACGCAAAATAATAACCCACACCATATAAAATCTAAAAAATGTTGTTGCCCACAAAGGTAATGATATACTAGCCGAGGAACACATGGCAGTAACACAGAGTAATTAGAGCTTAACACTCGTCAAACAAGGGGGGGGGGTGGTACACCCCCCTAGTGAACTTCGCTCCGGGTGCGCTAAAATGACAAAAAACTTTCGTAAAAAAGATTCTAGGTAATCGTTCTCTCATCCTTTCCGTCAGTTTAGCGAAAAAAAATGTGAAGTAGCAACTTCACCGGGGTTGGGTATGCGTCAAAGTCGAAGGGTAGGGGGGGGGGGGGGTGGTTGCCACCCAAGATATTTTATGGTGCTTTTGAAAATATTATGCAGAGTATGGCTCTAAAACTACTAGATTTAGGTAAAACATTATTTTAGAAAAAAAACCAAAAAAAACAGTCATTTGCCATCATTAGAGCTGAAAACAGATTAAAATCCGATATTCCTACTTTTGTAGCCCAAAATCGGATTTTCGCCTATTTTCTGGGAAAAATGCCAATTTTGCCGACTCGAGGACTTGATGAAGTTCAATTGTGACGCCATACTAGGTATGTTGGTATTATTTTGGTTCAATGGAAAAAAGAGGACAAAAATATCCCTGGTATCAACATCATAATCATCGGGTGCTTTTATCACGGAAGTCTCGAGGGGGGTGGTAACCACCCCCTTGAATTGGTCGTGAACGTAGTACAAAAACCCTTGGGTTAAATCCCTCTTCGTTAGTACATTCTCACAGGATGGTTTCACTGCCTTAGCTTTCTTATGTATTTCCCACCAATGACTCTCTTCATGTATTGAGTATAACTCTCTAAATGTAAACGAGTGAAATGTCACTCTCTAAAGAGTGAAACCTTGTAAACCACTCCAAAATGAGTTGGTGGTAATTAAAAAGAGCGGAATTTCCACTATTAAAAGAGTGAAAATCCACCCCAAAAGTGGATTTCTTATGATTTTTTTGTTGTCCTTAATGTAACCTCTCAAACGAGTGTAAATACACTCTTTGGAATGATTTTCATCTTTTTGAGTGGAAATCGCTCTTTTTTAAATACAATCAATTATTTTACAAGCGCATTCTTTTAGAGTGAAATTGTCACCGTTTACATTGAAAGAGAAATAGATAGAAGCTGTGCTAAGATAATTGTGAATTTCCCAGCAATATCAATAAAATTGTTGTTCCTGGTGCTATTACGTTATCATGTTAAGGGTTCTAATGTAAAACTCACAGCATATTAAAACTCCCAGCACGAGATGCTCTTACGTCGGTACGCCTAATAGTGTGCAAATCGATGTCAAATTGTTGAGGCGCGAGTAAATGGCTTCACAAATTACTGTCCAAATTCCATTTACTGTTTGTAGAAATCATACCAGTCTAACAGTGAATCATGAAACTCCACCACTTTCTTAATACCACTAGGCAATTCAGACTGATTAAAGCAGGTTTTTCCGATTGCCATGAAGGAAAGTAGTCATCCGGATTTTTTATTCTTTAAGGCAGCCAGGATTGGTAGGTGGGAAAGGCGGGTCCAAAACGTGTTTGGAGAGAAGTGCCCTTCCAAGATAACTTTTAAACAAGTGACAATGCATGATATTCACCAAAATTAGTTCTCAAACCATGGATAGTATGTAGTTCATGAATATTACCACGTTTACTCGAGGTCATAAGTAATATCCCTAACAGGACCAGCATTAAGTTATCCACATTAATACAGTATCCGCTACTGTTTCTGTTACTTATTGGTATTGTTTTCTTCATTTTTTTAGTAGAAGAACAGCCTGTAGATCCAGGACCAAACTCTGAACAGATTGAAGGTGTCTTGTGGTTCCCTGATGATGTTGAAAGTTTTTGACTGGGGCTTGCCGCTTCAATGTCCCGCCATTTTTTGGGAAGGGGAAACAAAGTTAAAACGGGGGGGAAAAATTGAGGAACTGTTGCAACTGAATTAATATGCATATCAAATAACTCGAATTATCATACGGAATCTAAAAAGTATAGTTTTGTTTTAGATCCGACTTCAAATGAGGACGCTTGGCCAAAAAAGGTCAAAGGTCAATGCACTTTCAGTCAAGTCAAATTGTTAATATAAACCGCGACCGATTTTTAAGATGTAAGTGTCTAGTTATATGTTTTCGTGTATGACAAATTCAATTTTGCAACTTCTAACAGTACAAATGTTAGAAGTATGTACAAATATTGGGATGTGTACTAGTACCTATCCCAATGGTTACCCTGTAGCTGTATTTGCCCACTAGATGGAGAGAAGGTGCATAACGGTGTAGACAGTACGGAGTAACTACCCCGCAGTTACTAGGACGCCATTTTAAAAGTGGACGAAATGAGGACACTATTATAACC
The DNA here is from genome assembly GCA_023653785.1 of Ophioderma brevispina. Lineage (NCBI taxonomy): Eukaryota > Metazoa > Echinodermata > Ophiuroidea > Amphilepidida > Ophiodermatidae > Ophioderma > Ophioderma brevispina. Next base: position 19,210 of record JAMKCH010017177.1, read on the forward strand.
TTCGTCTCTGTTTAGCATTTTTTTTTTTTTGAAAATCATTATGAAATTAAAAACCTCAAAACCCTCCATATTCTCGCACATTTAATAAAAAATGCAAATATGTGCCAAAAATATCTAAAAAACAAAATTGGCCATGGAAGTACCGCGTGCGCCGGTGTAACCACATAGCTACTCCGCGGCGTTGCAGACAGCGGCTGTGTGTGCACAGTTTATCGATAAGAAATATTCTCCAAACCCCAAATCGGGCCTGTGAAGTGCTTTCCCCGTCATCTTACTCGAATACTCGAATATCTATGGGGTATGACAATACACATGAAAACTGCTTTAGTGTGTCAAATGATGGCCTTTCCTGTAAACACACACAATTGTTGCAAATGGGCGGGCACCTCAAAAGGAGGAAATTGGCAGAATGTTTTGAAAAGCAAAAGGTTTTCGTCCTACATTTATATATGGTCCTTCGCCAGGATGAAACAAGTCTTGCGACTTATTTATCCATCATCTAGAGTGGCACTTCGGCACTGAAGCTTGGCATCACGTGGATCCTCACCTCAGCACCTCCACTGACCGTAGGTTATTATCCTCCGGGGATCACTGTCAAGAGCACCTTAGGGGAGGTTTCACGGCAGTCCCCAAGCATATTGCACGTGCGAAGTGCAGCGCCGTGAACCTGTTGTTAGTAACTCGACTACCCCTCTCCACTTTGGGGAATAGTAGTCTGCCGAAGCTCGCTCACCCGAAAGGCTCCCCATGGATATCTATAAACTGCTGGTAACCATTCTTATAAAAGGCCATATTCTTGTTGATGTTAATTCTGTGGTGTCAAGCTGCGTTACACCTGGGGGAAGGATGTCCGATGTTCGTTACTAGATTGGGGATTTTGGTTGCCGAGCTCCTGTAGAGCTCTATGGAAAAAAAATCCCGGGGCGGAGGACGTCCGATGTTCGGTACTAGATTTGGGATTTTGGCGGTTGCCGAGCTCCTATGGAGCTTTATGGGAAAAAAATCCCTAAAACGGCATTTATATGCCTGATTGATTCCTCCAAAACCGCTTGATGAATTCCTTCCATTTTTACCATACGGCAAGAAGATATCATTTTAAGCAATTTTGTTCTGCAAACTTTTAGTTCGTAGAAGAAATTTGGAGAAAAATGCATTTGAAAATTCAATTTTCGCGCCATTTCAAAAATCCCTAGACTGCTACGGGGGAAGGATGCCCGATGTTCGATACTAGAGTTGGAGGTTGCCGAGCTTCTGCAGAGCTCTATGGAAAAAATCTCTAAATCGTCATTAATATGCCTGATTGATTCCTCCAAAACGGCTCGACGAATTCCTTCAATTTTTACCATACGGCAAGCAGACATCATTTTAAGCAATTTTGTTCTGCGAAAAATTCAATTTTCGCGCCATTTCAAAAATCCCTAGACTGCGAGAACGTTATTTATTCAAATTTAGTCTCATTGTCATGTGTTTTGGGTTCTACCACGGCTATCGACTCCACGAGGTTCGAGCACGAACGTATACAAACGCACAAGAGAATACTGTGCTCATGCAACACAACGTATACTCGACGTATTGACAGGATCTGGCTTATGTCGAACCAATTTTTGCTCAAATTTCCTTTCCAAGACTTGATTTGTCATAGTTGATCGCATTTTGTCGTGAAGTTACGTATAGGATTCGTTTTATGGGCGTGACTTTTTGTAGCAAACCGTTTTTGCACAGTTATGACAGAAAGGTGACCGTATCATGAGCCTTTAAACACCATAGAACCTATATACATTGTTTACTGGGTATTTATATAGAGTGCTTATTTTCCGAATTGCCGTACGTGTTGTTACACAGGGATGCCTAATAAATCCGACCTCTCCCCCCCCCCCCCCTTTTTTTTTTTTTTTTTTTTTTTTCGCGCCATTTCAAAAATCCCTAGACTGCTACGGGGGAAGGATGCCCGATGTTCGATACTAGAGTTGGAGGTTGCCGAGCTTCTGCAGAGCTCTATGGAAAAAATCTCTAAATCGTCATTAATATGCCTGATTGATTCCTCCAAAACGGCTCGACGAATTCCTTCAATTTTTACCATACGGCAAGCAGACATCATTTTAAGCAATTTTGTTCTGCGAAAAATTCAATTTCGCGCCATTTCAAAAATCCCTAGACTGCGAGAACGTTATTTATTCAAATTTAGTCTCATTGTCATGTGTTTTGGGTTCTACCACGGCTATCGACTCCACGAGGTTCGAGCACGAACGTATACAAACGCACAAGAGAATACTGTGCTCATGCAACACAACGTATACTCGACGTATTGACAGGATCTGGCTTATGTCGAACCAATTTTTGCTCAAATTTCCTTTCCAAGACTTGATTTGTCATAGTTGATCGCATTTTGTCGTGAAGTTACGTATAGGATTCGTTTTATGGGCGTGACTTTTTGTAGCAAACCGTTTTTGCACAGTTATGACAGAAAGGTGACCGTATCATGAGCCTTTAAACACCATAGAACCTATATACATTGTTTACTGGGTATTTATATAGAGTGCTTATTTTCCGAATTGCCGTACGTGTTGTTACACAGGGATGCCTAATAAATCCGACCTCTCCCCCCCCCCCCCCTTTTTTTTTTTTTTTTTTTTTTTTCGCGCCATTTCAAAAATCCCTAGACTGCTACGGGGGAAGGATGCCCGATGTTCGATACTAGAGTTGGAGGTTGCCGAGCTTCTGCAGAGCTCTATGGAAAAAATTCTCTAAATCGGCATTAATATGCCTGATTGATTCGCTCGACGAAGTCCTTCAATTTTTACCATACGGCAAGCAGACATCATTTTAAGCAATTTTGTTCCGCGAAAAATTCAATTTCGCGCCATTTCAAAAATCCCTAGACTGCGAGAACGTTATTTATTCAAATTTAGTCTCATTGTCATGTGTTTGGGGTTCTACCACGGCTATCGACTCCACGAGGTTCGAGCACGAACGTATACAAACGCACAAGAGAATACTGTGCTCATGCAACACAATGTATACTCGACGTATGCCAAATAAATCCGACCTCCCCCCCCTCCCCTCCGGACTGCAAGAACCCATAAAACGAATCCTATACGTTAAAGCGCCACTGACACATTTTCACAAAATATGAAATTTCTTCAATTTGCTCGCAAATGATACAGTAGTCTTGGCCATTGGAAGAATAGAGATATATTTTGCACATGTAAACGCTGCTAAACTCTCCAGCTCCCCGTTCAACATCGTACAGACATGGCTAGATACTCCAAGACCTGACCAACTCACTATTACACCTATGACAGAACTACCACCTGGTAGCAATATACCACGCAAGGAATGGGTCACGTGACACAGGATTCGGTCGCTTCAAAAGCAATATGCACCGATGGGGCTACGCACAAACAAAGCTCTCCACTGACGCCTGTATAGAAGACTCTAGTGACAAGTCACCGACGCTGGTCGCCGATGGCAATTCGCGCATGTGTAGTACATTCGGGTGACTGACCTAAGTATACACACAATCGAATGTGTGTACATTGTACGTGTCATGCAAACCATGCTTGACCGCGCCCACAAACACGGTCCCGCGCATATAATTATGACAGCAATCAATACTCCTATTGCATTTCCCATTGCATTTTCCACTGCCGGAAAATAGCCATGCATATTTGCCTTGTCACCTTATTAAAACTAAATGTCACCTTGCAATGATGACACTGTGGGTTCAGGAATGATCTAAGTAATACCGACACAGATAGTACATCTCACTAGTCACATTATATCGCGCATAATCTACGATTATTTAGGAGTACTTTTTCAACCCTCAATTCCGGGATTGACTTATGGCGCAACTTTAATAACATAAAAACAATACCAACACTCAACAACGGAAAGTCTTATTTAAATTCTGTTTTCAGCTTCCGATAGCCGAGACCATACCGGATTTTCCCATTATCATTGCGTATATAATTTTGACCATCTGAGGTCTAAAAAAGTCTCTCGAAGGTCATTAACACATATTGCAGAAATTTCCAAAATCTCCCCAAGCTGTATCACAAATATGACGTCACTATTCAGTAATGAGAGTAATGAGCGGCGCTCTTCATTTGTAAATTGTATTGGAAGAAGTGTGTACGTGCTACGGCCATCTCCAGCCTGCCAATGTGGTTCTCCATCACAGACTGCGGATCACATTCTCAATGAGTGCCCTACCTTTCGTCCACCGGTGGACATAGACTCCTCAAACCCCAACCAATCAACAGTGAGCTGGCTCCACCGTTTACAACATTATTTAGCTGCTGACTCATACGCAAGCAGGCGGCCTCACGAAAACATGCGATCAACTATGACAAATCAGGTCTTGGAGAGGAAATCTGAGCAAAAATGGTTCGACATAAGCCAGAATCCTGTCAATACATCGGGTATACGTTATATTGCATGAGCGCAGTCTTCTCGGTTACTTGCCATTTGGTATAATCCCAATTTGTCCAATGGCCATTTTGTCTAACTCCAATTGGTCTAATACCATTTAGTCTAATGGCCATTTAGGCTAAAAGCCATTTAGTCTAAAAGCCATGTAGTCTAATATTCATCTGGTCTAAAACTCATATCGTCTAATATCCATATCGTCTATAACCGAATTGGTCTAATGCCGATTGGTCTAATACCCATCTGGTCTAATATCCATTTGGTCTAATATCCATCTGGTCTAATATCCATTTG
>JAMKCH010017178.1:0-24118 GCA_023653785.1 Ophioderma brevispina
CGTTTCACATCAGAGGTCGTTTTGAATCAATCCTATAATAATGCATTGTAATGTGACTATACTGTACCAAACACATGTCAGTACTTGGGGATAAATGTTCCAAGTAGTTTAAAAGATGGTCCGATTTAAGTATATAAAGTTTTCATCTTGATAGAAGGGCCTTCACACCATCTGAAAAGTTTTGCGCCGATATTTCAATCCGTTTTGATGTGAGAGCTAAAAACGCGATTTTATAAGCCCCATGTTTATAAAATTAATATTGGTCGACCAAAATGGGCCATATTTTCGCTCATAACATCCAAACCAAACAACATTTAGCCCTAAGATTTCACAGGGTAAATGAGAAAAATAGTAGGCCTGGCTTTCTTCAGATCATAAAATTTCGACCACTTCCGGTAAAATCTGGGGTCCCTGGGGACGAGGCTATTAGCGATGGGGCCATGGACCTTTAAGAACCATAAGACATTTCATGATCCTGCTAAAAATTCATAAGTTGTGGGCTAAAATGAGTAAAATTCAGAATTTTTGTGTGGGATCACATGCCTTATTGAGGTTTAAACCTCGTCTTACCAAGCCCTTTTGTAACACGGTTTACCAGGGGGGTGCTTACCCCCTCTCGAGAATTCGTTATAAAGCACCCGATGCTTACCAGTGGATAGCTATGGTCCTCTTTCCATTGATACAAAAATAAGTACCAACATACCTAGTATGGCGTCACAATGACGTCAAGTCCGCGAGTCGGCAAAATTGGCATTTACCACAGAAAATAGGCGAAAATCCAATTTTGCGCTAAAAACGTAGGAATATCGGATTTTCATGCGGTTTTCAGCTCTAAATGATGGCAATTGGCTCGTTTTACATACAGAGGTTTACTGAGAGCCATACTGTGCATAATATTTTCAAAAATGCACCATGAAATATCCTTGGGTGGCAACCACCCCCTACCCTTCGACTTTGACGGCATACCCCAACTCCGGTGAACGTACTACCTTAGCTGTTTTTTTCGCTAAATGACCGGAAAGGATGAGAGAACGATGACCTTGAAGCTTTTTACGAAAGTTTCTGGCATTTTAGCACACCGGAGCGAAGTTCACTATGGTAAGACGAGATTTCCCAAAACTGGTGCATTGTGGGATTGACTCAAACCTGGTTTCACACCAAGTTGATAATTTTTCCCCCAAGTTGGTAGATTGACTTGTCTTCCTCACTGATCTCTACACACTGGATAGGCTGTCTCCACGCGATTGAATAGCGAGCCGGTGAAGAAACCGGAAGTTGAACAGCGTCCCTTTTGCTCTACCCAAAACATTCACTCGGTTGCACGGGTTTTTATGGGATGAGTATACATGTATGCCTTATAAAGTACTTTCCTGGTCAAAATCTGAAAAAAATATCAAGCGTTTGCAATTTGTATGGAGTATGTTGCCCGTTTTGCCTGAAATTAACTGTGAGTAGACGCCTATACACTGTACATAATACTGTATGCACTTGCATTGCCACTGTACTAGACTGTGCTCTAAAATGCTATAATAATACTAGTATGGAGCTCTAATACTTCTAATTCACTATAAATTAGTATCTAATCCATGAGTCTTTTCGCAGGATAGGCCCTACATGTAGAAATGGATCACAATTAGGCCTAAGGGATAGCTTGTGATTTTTACATTTATCACAAAACAGTGTCACTAGACTAGCTTATAAATCCCATGGTCTAGGACCAAAATTTCAGTTCCTTCCAATTTTAATTTTCAAGTTGATTTAAACAATGTTGTGCAGTATACTGACCCCATATACTGCAGTACATTATCTTTTCTTCAAAGCGAGATTTTATCAGATAGGGGGGGGGGGGTTGGGTACCCTTGCTCATTCCAGGGGCTCTGAAATTGACCCCTAAAGGCGAACAAGACCAATTTTCAGTGAAATTAAACCCCTAACGGGAGGAGCCAGTTTTTGATGAAATTATACTAGTTTTCATTTTTTTTTAAATAAGGGGATCAAATTGCAGTAAATTTATACCCCTTGCGGGACCTGTTCTCAATACGTGACTAAAATACCTTTAAAATAGTCAATATACCCAAAAAAATTACACATTTGCTATACTGCAAGAAAAATGACACACTCGGGGTTTATTTTGCTGATATGTTTAGGTTACATTTTCCTATTTTTATCATTGAACCAGTCACAATCACAACTGAATTGGATACCCCTGGAACTTCATTATTGTGAATTTTATACCCCTATAGAGGTTGTCCCGCATTTGCAGCTATAGTCGCTTTTTTGGAACGAGCATTGGTCCCTGACCAAAATTCAAGAACCCCCAGACTTCAAGTAAAGTATTATTTTAACATAAACGTGCATCCAGGCCTCCAAATCTTTAAAGCCGGTAAAAAAGATATGGTCCATTTCCAGACACGAAGCTACCAATGATTAGATTCACCCCCAAAATATTAACTCTCGTCCACCTGAGCCATTTTGTACAATTCTCGGGGGGGGGGGGACACTCGTGATTTCCTTTTTACACGGTCCGAATTCTATTGGTTAGATAGCTTTGAAGTTTTCTTTCCATTGGAATCAAAAATAAGTACCAACATCCCAATATGACATTCAGAGGTTAAGGAGAGTGATATTTTTCACAAAACTTTACTCAAAAACATCACTATAACGCGGTGGGGTAAAAAAATTACCATCATGTAAAGCCCAAGCCGCTTGGAAATCAGATACAACCTAACTTTTTTCAGTGTTGGTTAAAACTGAATTTCCCCATTTGCTGATAGGCGTCAACTTTCGAAGTAAGCCAATTGCTGGGCATGTTGGACCCCCATCCTTCACCCTTGGAGCGTACCCAAGGTTCAATTTCGGGCTCAAGAAGGGGGGGGCGCTAGTAAAGCGGAAAAAGGAAGACAAAACTTTAATATCTAATAAACAAAGGCGAATCGTATTTACGCGATGCGTAAAATATGCCCCGCCGAATGTCGGCGATTCACTAACCTGCGATAAATGCCACTACAACACCCCAACCCCTCCCCCCAAAAACCCAGCAACACCCAATCTCATTCCCCAACCACCTGCAAAACCCCACCCCTTCCCCAAACACCAGCATACATCAAACCTAAAAACCCACCAATACCCAAACCACAAAAGACAAAACACACAACTCAACAAAAAAACGACAAATAAAAAAAACACCCAACCCCCCAAAACTCTGCAACACCAACCCCACAAAATCCCCAACACCCAGAAATACAAAACTCCCATCCCCAATACCTAACCCCTCCCCAATACCGAACCCCCTCCCAACACCTAACCCCTCCCAACACCCACCCACTCCTATGGCATAGTAGTCTCAGTAGCGACGGAATTGGGCCTATCGATGCACCCGTTTCAGAGATACCGCAATTTCGCCATATGTAATTAGCTCATTAGCATACATAAGCGCTGGCCGCCATATATCACATACTTTCAAATTGCAATAAAAAGATGTGCCCCATATACGCCTTTCATGCAGTGCAGGAATTTTGAGTTATCCAATGTTTACAGTATCAAAATATAGCAATTACGCTGAATTGTGACATATTAATTAGCTCATTACATACTCATTTGCCCGGAATAGCCCCAACTGTAATTCATGTTGAGAAATCTTCAGCCCACTTCCTTCACCAAGTTACATCATTACTATGCCCTTATGAAACTCCAGAAAGAAAACTTTGAAACAGGCCTTGGAGGGAACAGTTTCATAAATTATGCAAAATTGAGATACTAATAGCATATTTTAAAGCCCAAAAGCTAATCAGGTCAAGAACTCACACACCCGCTCTTCCCACCAAGCTACATTATATTGTCGCCCTTACGGAAACTCCAGATAAATCGTATACACAGGGTTTAACATTTTTTATCACGGAAGACCACGGGACGGAACGAACGGACGTGCAATTTATAGTCCCCGTTCCGAACTTCGTTCGGCGGGGAACCAAAAAAGAATATATCTGTGAATACTCAAAGCAAAGCACTTACTGCATGAAATATTGTGTCTGAGCTGAAAACCTGAAATTGGGCATTTTTTAAAGACTAAAACATTTTGAATAACTTTGTGCGAAATCCGCCCATACTCGAAAAAAAATCAAACCAATAATTGACCAACAGACAAAACTTGACATTACGCGCAATTAACGCCAATTCTGTTCCCTTTTCCATAGTTGCCCTATTCAGTTGTACGTGCCGATCTGGTCTTGGGTAGAGCAAAAGGGCCGCCGCCGTGCAATTTCCGGTTTCCTCACGTTCGAGCGGCTATAGCCTATCCCAGTGTGGAGAGATCAGTGGTCTTCCTCAGCTTTGTATATTGAAGGCAACATTTTTGGCGCCATCGTTGAGCTATTGGTGGCGGCATTTTGTCGCCGTGTTGTGATCAGAGGGTTGCGGACCGGACAGAACGAGCTGTAAAGGCACGTATTGGCACGCTCCACTTATCAATTCATGGCGAGTTTCATGCGCTGTATATCGAGTTACCCCGCTATATGTCGAGTTAACAGCGCCCTTTGCCTATCCAGTTTGGAACTCTAATGTGCCGAGTTTCATAATCAGTCCAGATAAATCAGGTCCAGAATTAAATCATGCCGAGTTTCTTAAAAAAAAACTCGACATTTTTTTTTCAACATGCGCAAACTGGACGATTTTTTTCTTACCATGAGCAAACTCGACATGATTTTTTTCTCAAAATGAGCAATCGACATGATTTTTTTTACACATAGGCCCCCTACACCAAAAAAAATCATGTCGAGTTCGCTCAGGTTGAAAAAATGTCGATCGATTTTCAATACGGGACATGATATGTCAAACTCACCCTATAGGGAGAGCAAAAAAATATGTATAGAGGGCAAACTGACATATACGCTGCACACTCGACATGGCGAGGAGGAAAACTCGATACACCAGGCGTGAGGAAAACTCGACATGCGCGGGAAAAAACTCGCAATGATTTGATCGTGGAGCGTGCCATAGGTACGCCAGAACGGACAAAACATCCGAGTTTGACAAACCGCGTCGAGTTAAACGCTATGCCGGCGAGGTTTGCAACACGAAGACGGCGTGAGTTTGCATGTTCGTAACGCGAGACGGCGAGTTCTATTTTGATTTGTATATTTTTTATTTATATAATCTTATTTATTAATTGTATTATATAAATATAAAAAATACAAAATTAAAAATCAAAATAAAAACACGCCGTCTCGTGTTGCAAATCGCCGGCCATAGGTGCAAACCTGCCGGCATAGCCTTGTTGCAAATCGAAGCGGTTTGTTCAAACTCTAGGTTTTATAGTCCGGCGGAGCCAACAGTCCGGGGCTCGATAGACGGTAACCGAATAAAGCTCGAAACTATGCTGAGGGAAGAGTCAGCTGAATAGATTGCCCTATGTTCACCATTGTTTCCCGGACTATGAGTAACGCCGGAATATAATTACTTCTTCACCGTATAATATATTTTTTGATAGTTTCACATTAAAGCAAACCATCAGTCTTTTTTCCAAATTCAAAATGCCCCAGTTCGTCTTAATACTATGTTCCATCAATTAGCTTAGGACCCTCTGTTTCAAATTAAATATTAGAGAAGGTAGAAGGTGTCGGGAAAAAATCGTGAAAAGAAAAGTTTTGTATTTCACGAAAACCTGTACAGGATTTTAAATTCAAAACATATGGATGGAATTTTACCTACAAATCTATTGAAATTGACCTGTTCCCCTCCAAGAGAAAAAAAATATGTCGAGTTTTTTAAAACTCGGCAGATTATTCTGACATTGAGTTTTATTCTGGACATGATTTATCTGGACATGATGTATGAAACTCGGCACATAGAGTTCCAACTGGATAGGCAGCGCTGAAACTCGACATATAGCGGGGTAAATTCGATATACAGTGCATGAAACTCGCCATGATTTGATACGTGGAGCGTTGCCCATACGATAACCACTGCAATCAATATCGGCGGACCAGAGGATCTTGGTCGGACAGTGACCTACTCATATTGTGTCTCTCTTAAAAGGACAAAATAAAAGATGTTGTGTTATTTTCTTTGAAAGTTTGAAGCGACAGATATTTGTATAGACGATGTGCCCAGTGCGACATAACGCCCGGCAAAGAAACAAAGCACTGCCAGGCAGTATGTGTGAGCACCAGCAGGGCTTGTGCTTTTTTAAAGCATGTTATATCTGATCAATGTTTCTGTCAAAAGAGTGATGCAACGTTTTTACACACACCTATCTAATAAATGGATCATTCCTGAAAAGTTTATTGCTCATTACGAATATTCGGCTGGTTCCGATTACTTGCCGATGATGGCAAAAATCGCGAGAAATTGAATAGAATGGGGTGTGAAGAAATACTTTTCAGCACGCACCTTCAAAATTTGTGGGTTAAATTAGATGAAATCCAAAACTTTTCTTCAAGATTTTTTCCGACACTAATACCTCTCTAATATTAAAAATACACGTCGCGGTTCTCGCTAAATCCCCCTGGCGGGAGGCGGTTACAAATTTTTAAATAATCAGCTGCAAATGCATTACCCTTGTGATTTTTCTTATTGTGGATAGATATCTGGGGTTATGGCTAGCGTGTTGAAAACAAGGGGCATCCGAAGAGAGGAAAGTGTCTACTAGCATGTAGCATGTCCACGCATGCATATGCGCTGTACACACATCTGCGCATGCACACGTGCCATGTGTGCACGTCCGCGCATGTATACGCGTATGTACGCACATGCGCGCATACGCGTGCATGTGCGCACGTCTTGCGCATGCCAGGTTATATGTGCAACAAAAACACCTTTAAACCCCAAAAAACCCCCCCGTAACCCAAAAATCCCCTTAAACCCCAACAACCCCCTTAAACCTGGACAACCCCCCTTAACTCGTGCAACCCCTTAAACCACAACAAGCCCCCTTAAGCCCAGACAACCCCCTTAAAAACCCGGCAACCCCTTTAAACCCGCAAACCCACTTAAACCCCAACAATCCCCCCCTTTAATATCGTGCACCCACCTTAAACCACAACAAGCCCCTTAAACCCAGCACCCCCCTTAAACCCAAAAACCCCCCTTTAAACCCAAAAATCCCCTTAAACCCCACAACAACCCCTCCCCATTAAAAATGGACAACCCCCTTCAACTCGGCAACCCAACCTAAACAACAACAGCCCCTTAAGCCCAGAAAACCCCCCTTAAAACCCGGACAAACCCCTTTAAACCCAGACAACCCAATTTTAAACCCCGAAAACCCCCCTTAAACTGGACAACCCCTTTTAACCCGCACACCCACCTTAAACCCCAACATCCCCTTTAGTCCAGACACCCCCTTCTTAAACCGGACAACCACCATTTAACCCAGAAAAACCCACCTTAAACCCCGACAACCCCCTTTAAACCCAACAACCCCATTCAAGCTGGACCACCCCCCTTAAACTCGGCAACCCTTAAACTCGTGCAACCCACCTAAACCACAACAGCCCCCTTAAGCCCAGGACAACCCCCTAAAACCCAAAACCCCTTAAACCCAAAAATCCCTCGTAAACCCCACACAAAACCCCCCCTTCAACCTGGACAACCCCTTTTTTTTAAACCCGCCACAACCACCTTGAAACCCCAACAATCCCTTATTACACCCCAAACACAATCCCCTTTAGTCCAGGACAACTCCCCTTAAAAACTGGGACAACCCCCCTTTAAACCCAGACAACCCCACGTAAGCCCCGACAATCCCCCTTAAACCAACAAACCCCCTAAAGCTGGAAAACCCACATTAACCTGGCTAAACCTTAAACTTGTGCAAACCACCTTAAACCACAACAAGCACAAATAAATAAGAACCAACTAACAACAAACAAAAAACATAGACAAACCCCTTTAACACGCACAACCCACCTTAAACCGCACAAACCCCACCTTAAACCCCCAAACAATCCCTTAACCCCCCTACCTCGTGCAACCACACCTGAACCACAAAAAGACCCCTTAAGGCCCCGACACCCCCTAAACCAGGGACAACCCCTTTAAACCCAGACAAACCACCATAAACCCCAACCATCCCCCTAACCCAACAACCCACAAGGAACCCCTTAAAACTGGAAACAACTTCCCTTAAGCTGGACAACCCCCCTTAACCCTGACACACCCCCCCCCTAACCGGACAACCCACCTTAAACCTCATCATCAGCGCGATAGTACATGATTCCCCACCCCTCCATCAAGTTTCACATCAAAATCGGACATCAGATAGTTTGTTTTAACAAGTTTTTTGGGTGAAAACATACCCCAAATTTAGCCCTAAATATGCAATTAGCTATTTTAAATTAGCAATCATGCCGCCACAAACCTAATCAGCATGAGAGTACATGATTCACCCCCCCGCCACCAATTTCATCAAATCGGACTTATGGATCTTCAGACAGTTTTTTTCACACGCTTTTTGGTAAAAATACCCCAATTAACTCATTAATTATGCGAATTAGGTACCTAATTTGCAAGGCTACTGCCACGCCCATAATCTTAATCAGATGAAGGGCATGGCAGTACGATCCCACCCACCAAAGTTAAATCACCATAACCCTTATGGGTATCCTGTTATCGCGTCACAAGATTGTGGGGAAAAATACCACAAAATAACTCTTATTATGCAAATAGGTACCTAATTAGGCATATGCCACGCCCATAATCTAAATCAGATGAATGGAATGGCAGTCCGATCCCACCCACAAGTTACATCACCATAACCCTTATGGGTTCTCATGTTATAGCGTTCACAAGATTTGTGTTGGACGCCCGCCCGCGACGCCTTGACTGATAGCAAATCCCCCTTCGGCTTTTCAGCAAGGGGGGATAGAAAAAGCCGAGGGTTTAAGCGAATTGATCATGGACAGTAGTGTTAGGTCTTATCAACACCTCTTTTTAAGCAGTCTTGAAGATGCCATTTACGAATGTTTCAAGACCTAAAAAAAGTCTGATGCAGACTTTAAAGTATTTAAAACAAGCATAAAAACAATTCTTGACCAATACGGGTGTGTTAGGCTTAAGAACTGAAATGGAGTATTTAATTACAACAATTTCATAAACGTGCAAAAAAATTGATGGGATGAAAAAACAGGGGGCCGCGAGTGGTGTTACAAATTGAAATCGCGGAAGTGGCTTAAAAATATCATGAACACTGCCGTCGATCTTCTTTGCTTGGTTTTGCCCCCCCTACACAAACGCTTGATGCATGTGAGCACACGTAAACACAGACATTCAATACTTGGAAAAGAATCCCAAGAATCATTCATTTTTTGCTGGCCGTTTTTCTAAAAGCAACTCATACATCATGACATCCACAACCAGAATTGCGAGGAAGTTATTTATTTGCATCACTCCGTTATATATTTGGCATCCTACACAAAATCGCACACAATGTCATACAAAAATAGACTAAACTCTACTGTTTTACATTAATTTCACGCTTTAACTCGCATAATCTCGGCTCAAAGACACCATTTTAACTTGTTCATACTAATTTTAAAACGGTTGTGTGATGATGTTGGAAACTACCCGTATTCACTATACTTTCTTCATAGCCAAAACTGTAGAGCAATGATAGCAGGGGATGCCAGTAAAATGTGCGTCCGGGGATAAAATTGATTTTTTTGCGCACACGTACTTTAGGCAATGATAATCCATAAAATTGATGGAAGAACTTGCCAAACCACATTAATGGACCCCAGCTTGCGTTTCAAGGTATTACAGGGTCAAATTTTTAAAATGATCCGAATGTGTTGAAAAGCACACCAAGAGTTTTGTATGGCTTACAAGGATTCAAGAGGTATACTTTTACACTATCTTGGGATTATGTATAGTTCGGGAATTTACAGGGTAAAAACTAAAAATGGTGTGAAAAAGTCAATTTCGTGTGTACATGAGTCAAAATTGAAAGTGCTTTGATGCAGGTAATACGTGGTGGTGCAAATTGATTTCCTAGCTTAAATGACTTGAAAAACAATAATAGTTTGCCTTATCTTTATGCTTAGTTTACACGTTTTCCAACAAAAAATAGGTCACAAGTCAATAGAATGCGATAGTGTCTGATATCCATTTGGTTAATACCCAAAACGTAATATAAAAACTAGTCTATTATTTCATTATGAGCTAAAACAACAATTTGGACTTTTACAAAAATTGGAGCAACTTAATTTGACCCCCTTTTTAAACTAAAGTTGACTTTGTTACCAGATTTGCCAGTTTTTTACCCCATAATCCAAAACTATAAGCCAAGGTATGTACAAATTATACTTTTTAGATCATTGAACCAGAAAAAAAAACATGGTGATGCTTTTCACAACAATCGAGAACATTAAAAAAAATAACCGGGATACCTTGAAATCCAAGCTGGGGCCATGACAGAGGTGTGGCAAGTGCTTCCATCAATATTTTTGATTATCAATGCCTTAAATACTTATGTACCAAACTTCACAAATTTTATCCAAATATCAAATTTGCCACTTCGATGCACTACGTCCCCCACTACGAAGGATGGATTGAAAGTTGATTATCAGGTGAAATTAATCCCAAATGCACTAACTAACATTAATACTACTAAAAGTGGGCGACCCGATCATGACATCCAATTTTTCATTACCAATAGTTTATCCAAAATTGCTTATAATTAATTTAAGTTTGCAGGAGTGGCTTTGCAAACAATTTTGACGTAAGGGCTCCTATACTAGAAACGCTATGGTTAAAACAATCCATTAAACATATTGGTTAACATTAAGTTGGTTACCATATCCGACGTTGAATTCTGAAATCAATTGTAATCACTTATTTTAAACGCGTTTCTATGAGAGGAAATACATTGAAAATAAGGGCAATTTAAATAAACTTTATAAACAAGTTGAACAACTTTTGGTTATATTTTGGTAGACGTTCGTATAGAAGTCCCATTGATGCAAATGAGGTAATTGCCATTCATTCCGTCAAGCAATAATACCACAACGTCATAAAGCGCATGACGGAATCAATGTAATACCTCATTTGCTCAATGGGACTTAATATTGAAAACGTCTTTCTAACCAATATTTTAACAGTTAGGTTATACCTTTAATTTCGTTAGTTAACATTGAACAGTTTGAAAACCCCAAATTAAATGTTTAACTAATGCGGGTTAAAGGTTTTAACCAATGACGGGTTTTATGATTTAACAGCATATGAGAGAGCGTAATGCAATCCAATTAATTTTCGTTGCAAGAATAAGTTTCTGTGTAGCATACCATGACCAGTTCTGCCCGTTTTAACATAACAGACACGCATACAAGAAGAACGAAACAATTTGAAAATTTGATGTGCATTTGGTCAATGGTATCTTTAAAGACTTGACGACTCGGACTGACTAAGGTAGCGCTAAGATCGTGATGCATGTGAAGTTGTTTCCTATGCCTAGGCCCTAGCTACTCCTCATCTCCTTCTCCCTCCCTCGCCCCTCGATAGAGTCGACGCCAACTTCTTCATAGTCCTTCTCCACAGGCAGCCAAGTCTTCACGCGCCTCTGAAAACTCTCCCTCTTCCATACCTTCGCCGACATACCAGTGGAAGGGAAAAGCACTCTTAGCGTTACATCAGATCAACACTTGTGATCCAGACGAGCCCAGGCCTCGGCAATGGCAGTGGTGTTGCTCAACATGCAGACGGCACGGACCTTTGCAAGATCTCCACCAGGTACAACAGTTGGTGGCTGGTAGTTGATGCCAACTTTGAAGCCAGTTGGACACCCCTGTCGACGAACTGGATGGTACGCTTTGTCTTGATGGTCTGAAATGATAGCTGCATTGACATCCTTTGGCACGACGTCACCACGGTACAACAGACAGCAGCCATGTACGTGCCGTGAGAGGATGAAACTTCACCATCTGGTTGACAGGCTCGAAGAAGGATTAGGACTTCTGCAACAGTCAGCGCTCGTAGGGTAAGCCTTCTCCGAGGTGAAGATGGAATCGGTGCGTAGGTAGCCAGGGGGAAATGAATACGTGGGTAGGGCACTACTAAGTTGGTCTGGAACTCCGTCAAGTCAACATTCAAGGCACCATCGAAGCGGAGGGATGCAGTACTGCAGTAATGGAAGACACGATCTGACCAATGAGACGATTGAGATTGGGCTGCTAGGTCGGACGCTCGATGTCCAGGTTACGTCGACAGATGTCATAAATGGCTTCGTTGTCGACCATGAAAGCACAGTCTGAGTGTTCCAGGTTGGTATGGGTGGTGAGGATAGAGTTGTATGGTTCTACGACAGCTGAGGAGATCTGAGGAGCTGGGTAGACGGCAAACTCGAGTTGGACTTCTTGCCATAGTCGACTGAAAGACGCTCCATAAGAAGAGATGTGAAGCCAGAGCCAGTGCTCGCCAACAAAGCTATGGAAGATGAGGATGAGGAACTGAAGACCGGTGCATTGGTCAGCCTGAAAAAAATAAAAATAGTTCAAATATATTATCAGGTTAGTTCCATTTTTGCTCTGGGTAGATGGACCGTTTTACTTCATATAAGACCAGCTTATCGTCCTCATACTTTACTCTTCAATTTGGTCACAATAGTTTGTGGACAATTGCTTCAATTATGCCATTGCGATTGGGTAGGTTAAATTTAAATTGAAGGGAAAAACAGTGTTTGCTGGCGTTTCTATCCTCTTGGCATACCTCCCGCCACACCCATAACGTCGGAAACAATTCATTATCCATGACCAATACACCATTGACATCCAGTGTGAAGCGCGAGTTGCATGGATATTGGACATTGTACATGAAATGTGTTCTGTTGAAGTGTCACATAACAAGGAATTTTTAAAACTTTTGGCTTGTGAGAGTTTCCGTTTTGACTTCAAAAGTGCGTTCTCTTTTGCCACCAAAATCGGCGTTTCTTTTGGCTTTTCGGAACACTCTACTTATTCTTTTGTTAGGAAAATAGTAGGCGACGTTAACGCCAATTGTGCCATAGTTTTGGATATGTTATAGCAGCGCAAAGAACCTTACCAGATTACTGATTCTGTCTAACACCAGGTCGATGAGTGAGTTCTTTGCCGACTGTATAATGTTCCTCTTGCGTCACGTAGTTGTTAGCGGCATCTTCCTTGCCGGTGATCAGCTGCTCGGGGTGGAAGAGTTGACGGTAGGTACCTGTACGGACCTCGTCTGAGAAAATAAAATTGACCCAACGTTATTAAAAAAAGCAATCGTTTAATTGGAAAGCCACTTTTCAAGGTTTAATTAACGGTTTGACATCATTGGAAAATTTCGTCTTGTTAAGTCAAAACAATTTAGAAAGGCTTTTAGGTTGTCAAAAGCCCAAAATATTGAAATGCCTCGCTGAACACAATACACCCAGATCTTCTTGAAACCTTGGTGTTTGCTTTGTTCATTTTTTTCTTTTTGAGTGGGAGAGCCTTCGCAGCCAAATGTCAATGTTGTTTAAATTAATAATGAAAGAGATGGGCCCGGATTTAGGAACAAAAAATATAGCATGGGCGTGTTTTGAAAGAAAGGAAAATTGGTATATAATTTTACAAGTTGTCTAAGGAACTAACAATGGATCAATAACCAAGTCTTCCGCATCATGTTGGTTCGTGGATTGGGTTTGTAGTTGGGAGGGGGGTGTTTGAGTTTTGGGGTGGTTTGTAAGGGATGAGATCAGTTTTGTGTGGAAGATGGTTTCAAATTAGAAATTTATTCAATGGTTTTGGGATTTACCCACGGTCATGGTGTGGTCTGAAATATTATCTCAATTGGGATTGTGAGAGACTAACGTTCACGCTCGTACTTTCCACACCGCCGTAGGTTCACTTGGAGTCGAATCACAGGGAATAACGTGAAAATAGTAAAAACTGCCGTGAAGTCACAGTTACTGGGACTAGGACGTCCCCTAGTCAACAGTACCCATGATCGCTTATTGGTTTATGGTTTGACTGCTAGTATCTGACTGTTATACTTGCAGTCACAATTCCTTTTCTAAATAGGCGTCTACATAAGCGCGCGAAGTTGCTGCGTGAACGCGCAGACTATGTATTTTCCTTTACGCGTCTTGTCATGGCTTGTCTGGCGGAATCTGGCGTAGTGACCTATTTCTGTGCTGAGCATCACCTTTTTGTCTTCATTCAATCTTTTAACATTTGGACCTTATCGTATTACATCCGATCTTTACGTTAGCTGATATACGAAATGTCCACATGTTAAAGGTGCAAAAGATTTTTTGAGGCAGCCAAATTTTTGTCTAATAGTAATTTCCATATAGAATATAACGCTCGTACAATTCTTACCTTGTATTGGCTACAGGAATGCCTTCCGAGGAAAACGGTGATTCTGATTTGCTGATATTTCAATATAAAACTAGGCTGATTTCGTATTTGCTCCTATCATCATACGAAATTAGAAATTTCAAAAGTTTTGTGACCAAAAGAAACATTTCTCACGTAATCCTTTCAGACGTGTTATTTTTTTGTTGGAAAGCTTAAAACAAATCACGCAAAAATCAGTATCTTCGATTTTGTAGGGACACCTGGTATGTGCAATCTCTCGTTGCATTGCATGCAGTCCAAACGCTTTTAAAGAGGATGAAGACAAAAAGGTTTATGCTCCGGGGTTATGTCATCAGAACTAGGCGTATTCCTGACTCGAGAAAGATTAATGCACGGAATTATACGGAAGTATAGACCGTATGTAAAATTTTTTAATAACAAAGGGACGTCCCCATATTTGACCGTTTTGTTACACAACCATCATTCTTGAATCATTCATGTCATGCGAGACTAAGTCTTCAGTATCCTCAAGGGCCCCGCTGGAAATAAATCAACTGGGTTAATTTTAGATCAGACAAGCCAAGAAACTAAATAGTCATCCTTTCAGAAATGCTCCGACGGGCAAACTCGACTGTGTTGAGTTGGTGTGCAACTAACAACAGAGTCATACTGAATTTTCGGGCATGTCATACTATCATTATCATCAATCTTTTGCATTTCACATTTACGAATCACCGCTACCCAATGTCAAAAAAAACGACGTAACGGTTCCCTGTACTACTACTAGTGTGTCAACTAGTAAAAGGAACTTCTACCGTGATGAACGTTTTAATTGGGCGTTACTCGCATCAGGGTAGAAGCACTTCCGTATACAATAACATGTAGCAGTGCAGTGTAAAATGAATAGGCTCCGAATCAAACAGGTTTCTCAATATTTGCCTTGTGTTGGGAGCTAATAAAAAATTGATTTTAATATAATCCTCGCTCGTAAAACAAGGCACACTACCTCCCAGGTCTTTTCTAATATAGAATGCATAAATTCATAATGATGATTTTCTGAGCTAATACAAAATTCAGGGAAATCCTTCCACAGAGTTTCCCCAACAGTGACGACAGCGCAATTCTATGCCAATTACTCAACATGTGAAAGCAATTTGTAGATGTATATTTTGTTTATTTCTAAGCCTTTTTTGCAAATCACTGTTGATTTGTATTAACCTTAATGTACCGTTTTAGCACAACTTGGGTGAGTAATTTTATCTGACTTGTATTGTCATTCAGTAAATTGCTGCTACACGTTTTAAGTACCTCTTTTCTGCAAAACCTAAATAGAGCGGTCCATACGAAAACGTCCAAATGTTTCCGATTAAGAATGGCGTCTGATTTGCTCGTATATTTAGGTTGCATTGCGAACTAGTGTGCACCCCTGTCTCTTGATATTTGCATACATTTCTCACTGCCACTGTGACGATAAGTAGCTTCTGCCACCATAAATTCACCCTGACAGTCGGTAAAGATGCCTACCGGACAGCTTTTTCTTATGGCAACCTACACCACACAGCAACTCTTCGGTCGGCATGTTAAATTATCCGATTCTCAAAATAACTTGAAAGCACCAAAACCTAGTGAACTTTAATAATAACTGATCTGTAATCGCCAACTAACGGGTCAAGTAAGCATTTTACCGTGCAGTTCAGGTATTGTAAAATGGATAATATCTACGGGGGTAGAAATATTTTTTTTTCCAAAATGGCTCGAGATATCCAAATATTACTATATTTCTCTTCCCAAATTTATTTTTCTAATATAACGTTGTACTTATTTAGAGTAGTATACGCTATTTTTTTAAATATCCACTTTCACACCGCACAGCCATAGCTAAAATTCATTTCGTGAAACGTACGTTAAATGTGGCATAGTCAAGACAGTAACAGAGATGCGGTGAGAGTCCCTGTACCCTGATAGCGCCACCATCTTCGATCAAGCTAACCTAATTATTATGCAGAGTGACTTAGGCCGGGGAAGGACGTAGCGTATAGCGCCACGTACGACTGCCGAACTATAAGCTACAGAATTGTTGCCAGTAAATTGAATCAAAGTTCAAACAGTTGCTTGCTCCGGCAAACGAAAATTCACACAAATAGCTCTTCAAACAGCCCATTGTCTCGCCCCATACATCGCAATTGGGTTCATAGCGAAGTACTGTGCGTAAAAGGCAATTTGGCAACATGGAAAACCAATTCAGATTCGTACGGAACGACCTCCAAGCGGACAGCCACTAACTTAATAGTCTTCCCATTCCTCCTTTGAGGCGGATACTAAAAAAAAATCCAGTTGCATTTGGCCAGGACCTTTTCAATCAACTTTTGACGTGCATCGCAGGGGTGAAGTAGGGAAATGATCCTGTCAAAATTCCGGTCATGTTCTTTGAAATCGTTATTCAATAGATCAGACTAAATTAAATTCTCGCGTAAATTGTCAATTGACCATTTTTATGTACATGGACACCAATATATCTCGTAAAAGTTTCCGAGACGTGCTTATTCGTTACCTTTGTATTACACGGAACCACCCAAAAGGCTGAAATCTTTGCATATATTTTCCACCTTAATAGTAATCATTTATATCGATACGTTTGTGTACGAATGTGAATAAAAAAATTTATCCACTAATTTATAGTTCTTACGGCATTGTTGAACGTCCTATTTTTTGTACCACGATTTACTCTAGAAACTTACTAAATTCTAACTGAAAAAAAAAACGCCAGAAAGAATGTAATTTCAATCTTTATTTTGTTAATAAAGCACATATGCTATGATTTGGTACCAGTGGACAGCTTGTCCTCGTTCCTTATACAAAATGAGTCATGACATAATGGAACTATGACGTCACAAATGACATACGTCGCAAGTCTCAAACTGGTATATTTCAACATTTACACGGCCCAGTATGAAGTTAAAATCCAATTTTGCACCAAAAGGGTTACGACAATCGGATTTATGCGTTTTTCGGCTCTAAATGACTAATTTTCTACAAAAAATTCTTATACTGTGCATAACTTTTTCATGATGTACCATGCCATTAGTCCTCAGGGTGGCAACCGTCCTCCCCTACTGTTACCTTGACGGCATACCCGAACACGGTGAGGGCTACAATTTTTTTGCTAAAGTGACCGACGGATTTGAACATTAGCCTTGAAAGCTTTGACACTGTTTCTTAGCGTTTTTAGCGAGGAAAGTTCATTGGTGTGGTTAGGATTAAAAGTCCAAGTCCGAGCCGCCTCGGCCCCAGAAGCCCTAGATTTTAGAAGTGGTCAACATTTGGTATCCGACGAAAGCTACTATTTTCTGATTTTACCCTGTGAAATCTTAGAGAACCCAAGGATGGTTGGTTTGGAAGTTTTGAGCGCAAATGTGCCCCTTTTGGTCGACCAATATTAATTCACACAGTACTCTATGGGCTTTACAAATCACATTTTTAGCTCTCGTATCAAAACTGATTGAAATATCGGCGTGAAACTTTAACAGATGGGTTTTTGGAGTGCAAAAGCCAATCTATCACGATAAAAACTTCAACTGCTAAATGGGGCCATCCCCCTTTAGGCTACTTAGTATAATACCTAAAAAGGCAAAACCGGTGGGCTCAATTACTGTTTGTATATCACTCCTAATTGAACTAGGTCTAAATCGCAACACTATCTTTGAAGGACGTCTTGTTGACGTTATTTCAATACTGCAGACATTCATAGGGGCAAAACCTGGAGACATCAATGCTTTTAAAAAAAATTTTTTACTTAGTGATTTGCACTCTACTTATTTCCCTACTGCAAGACTTACCAACAACGTAGGTTCCAAGTCAACAAACACTGCACGTGGGACGTGTTTACCCGGCACCAGTCTCGCTGAGAAAAGTGTTTAAGAATGAGATTCGTTCGCCTCCTCCGATGGTCTTGTCACTGGGCATTTGACCGTCAGGCTGGATGCCATGCTCAAGGCAATACAATTCCCAGCATGCATTGCCCATCTGCACACCGGCTTGGCCAACATGGAATGAGAGGCATTCACGCTGAAGAAAATGGGGAAAACAAAGTTCATTGATTAAGTGTATTATCTTCTCACATGAAACCTGTATAATGGGGGTCCCTAGTCTTTTAAAAAATGGTGACTTGAACTCATCCCATCTTTCAAAAGCCCTTTTTTTTTACTGTAAAAGCCGAAAATGCATGGGATCTTAGCAATGCTCAGGGAGTATGGTGTGGCCAGCATAAGGAACCACTGTCTGCTGGCAAATTGTTCAAATTTTAATTTCAACTACAATTTTTTTAGGAATTAAGGTAGGGTAGAAATATTTATTTGCACCGATTCACTATGAAGACAATCCCCCATCACACAAATCCTACTGCTTTTCAAGCCAGGCAGGGGTTTGATTAACGAGTTCGGCGGATGAACATAAAGGAGGGGATTTACCGTAAGAAATTAGGAGACCTGGCTAGAGAAAACATCGGACGCATGCATTGAAGGCCTGTATATAAGTTTACATAAAAGCGGCTTTGGAATTAATTGTGAAAGGGGATTTTTTTTGAAACCAGCAAAAAGTAACTTGAGAGTGTGGCCTTTATAATGCGGAACGTTTCCAAAATCATTGTTTCATAAAACAAGAGGGCGATTCCTTCATTCCTTATCCGGCGATATCTTTGTATTCATTGGACCTACCTTTTGGCTAGCGGGCAGATCTCCGCGTGTCTTCGGTGACGCAACCTTGGGGAAAAGTACATACTTATTAGATACATTCCTAACTAAAATTATGAAAACTCATTACGCGTGTTCTAGAGTCTAGTATATGTGCACATGTCTTGAAAATAGTTATTGATCTCTGTCTGCATATCAGTGACCCACACCACGTTCCATTATCCAGGCAAATAATGGCGTTATTGATAAGTAAAATCCGTTCGTTATGCATAGGACTGCAGAGCCATTTGCGGCGGTCCGGTTAAGTTTTCCCACGGTTGTAGTCCCGTCACGGTGTCTAGACTGCGAATTTTTATCTAAAATAGGTACTGTGCGAGAGATTTAACGTTATCAGTCCGTCACAGAGAATGTGTTGTAAAGGAAGGCAATCTACAAAAATCGAAAACGGATGGGTTCTATGGATGTTTTTGAACAGAGGGTCGTTACTAGGTTGTATTTTTAATCTGATGTATGGTCGTTGAATTGGGGTGGTGTGAACCTAAAGAACCTAGCGAGAAAAGTTAACGTTTTTGTCGGGTATTCCGGTGCTCGCAGGATACGAAAGAACACGCAATCTCTACGGTCGCATCATTTTCCACAATGCCTTTCGTATTTTTCCAGTCTTGAGAATTTCACAACACTGGTTTCAATTTACGCCAACTTCTTTAGAAACCGGATTACGTACTTACCGGACCGCCCGTAAGAGCAATTGATTGTCCATGACAGTTGAAGAAGTTTTCCGTTTGATTTTTTATCACCAAACGATTTAGATGAGCTACAGCCCTGCTCACGCAAAATCTAGAACTTCTGTGAGTTCAAAAACGTAACCGTATATTCTATTTTATCATTAAATAAAAAGGAAACAGATGAAACACAAATCATGAAAAAAATTAGCTTTGGCAAAGTTGTGACCCAACACCTTGGTGCGGAACCACGGACCCTGAACTTTTTTTAAATCATGTTAATGTAGAACTTCTATCAATTTAAAGTTTGTTCGGCCCCGGTAACGGCATTTCTATCTAGGTGATGTTTTTCTAACGCTTGGTTGTATAATTAAAATGAAAAAAATGGGGTTACGCGGCAAGTTTCGGGTTTGGTTCTGGCACAAAAGATGTTAGTTGGTCGCACCGTCGCAGTTTGCTAATCAACTTTACTCCCATGGTTTGGTCACCGTCGTTTCCCTTTTCGAAGTTAATTGAACACCTGATTGAACACATAGAGAACCTCAAAAGTTTTTTTTTTTTTTTAATTTGTAATTTGTGTTCCACATCAAAAATATAGTTTAAACGGATGGTGGTAAAAACCTGAACTCTTTTCAGCTGCAGGAATAATGGCTCTCAGCCGGTCAGATGAGGAATCTGAGACGGTTTCATCCTCTGCATGCGGAGCGGGGTTTTTTACTTATCAATAGGCCATTTATTTGCTGGAGTCGATGAATAATGGTGTTGTGTACATTCATGTGAGCACTTATTCAGGGCAAAAACAAATGGCATGCATTTAAGAGTGTTGATAAAACACCTGAAATTTCTTAAGCAGGAGCTGAAGGTTCTGGAAAGCTCTTGATATTTTTTCTATGGGTATGTATGATGAAAAAATTACAACTTGTTGGAATGATTTCCATCTTACACATACCAGGGTTTCTAGATCACATGCCTTCGATTTTGCCAATTTCGGCTTTTTTGTTAATGTAAATACCTCATTTCATATTTCAATATATATATTAATTTTTTTAATTTGGGGAAAGGGGGGGGCGCGTGCCGCGTGTTGTGAGGAGAGGGAGCGGGGGGGGGAGGGAGTGGTAGAATCTGTTTCCGTGGAGGTTGTTGTTGACTCCTGTTCTATGATTTATTTATCTTTTGATAATTTGCACGAGAACCTAATTTGCAGGACGGATGTCATGATATTGTTTCTAAATGCATATTAAAAAAATTGTGGTCTTCGGTGTTTCATGTGTAAATGTGTTAAAAAGTGTTTGACACAACAAACCGTTCTTTTAAAGAGACATGAGGCATTCCAGAAAGAGGCCACAATTTGGTCGAACCCTGTTTTTGGCATAATTTGGAATGTTACCATTGTATCGATACCACATGAGTGAGTAAGCCCAAATATTGCCGTCTTTATGAAATTAAGATGATGATTAGATTTCTGTCGTGCACGACAAATTCCAGCATGGTTTTCTATCGGGAACAATTACGATAGCAAGCAATTTCAAAACGAGGTTGCGGGGTTTGTTGTACTTATTGGTATGGTAAACCTTCGAAACGTCTCGGTAGGGTGTTGGTTACCATACGATATAGTGAAAATTTGCATCTAAAAAAAATCTGGCACTTTAAAATTGCCGAGTTTTCTACGGGGTAGAATTTGTCGCCTGAAATGGTGTGAGGACAAAGTCTAAGGACTGTCCAAGAAAATATAAATTTTCACCGTTGGGTTTTGCATTTTTTACTTGAAATTCCATTTGGTTTATTACCCTCAATCACCTTAACAATGCTATTGCAACACCTTTAACCTAGGGGTGGCTGCCCACCCCTCTCCATATTTGTTTATTTAAGCGCCTGATACTAGTTTTGATATAATGGATATCTCTTCTTTCTCTTCCATCTTTACATTGATACCAAACGAGAACCAACATACTAGTATGAATGTCACAATCGGGTAATGAAACGTGCGAGTCAGTCAATTTTCACTGACATAGATGCGTCATATGTCAGAATGCAATCTCGGCCAAAATGTTGGAACAACTTTCTATGTCTTATATTAAACTGATACCCCTCTCCCCGATCAATGTTGAAACAGTCATTTTTATTCATGCGCTCTGTAAGACCACCCAACTTTGATTGGTGGGGAAGGGGAGGGCGTCAAATGTTATGGTTGTTTCAAAGCCCTTCGCAATAAAAGTTAGTACTTTTCAGTACGATCTCTGTGGCCCCATTTAGGCCTCTGGCATTAGAAAATACACAGGTGTTCCACATACTTTTGGCCGGCGGGATTGTGGAGTACACTTAAAATGGGGAATCGGCCTGTTACACTTCAATTTTTTTAACGTTAATTCCATGTCAAATCTTAAACTATTTGACTCGGTTCAAAGAATTTTATGTCTATATATTGCTAGAAGCCTGCTCTTAAGATAAAAACCATGTTCAGCCCTATGGGATTAGTATTATGAGAGTTGCAGTCGAAAACCTTCAGCTAGGAAACGGGGGATACGGACGAGGGGGGGGCATAGACATGTACACACAAAACGCGTGAAAATGGGTAGCCTATAAATTTAGTAGAGAAGTGTGAAACACTATTGTGGGGCCAAATTGCACATACGCTGTCCTGAATGATAGATTAATCATAATACAAGGCCTAAGGTTCCATAATGTAATTAATTCGTAAATTAGATGTTTTAATGAGGTACAGATTTTGATCAGCTTGTGGGGAATTTTCGGCGGTTCTTTGCTAAAATATATCCCAAAAAATAAGGTTTCTAGAAACTGTTAATTAGGATCTCTATAATTTTTTTCTTTTTATCACACATTGGTATCCCTTACATAAAGGTTAATTGCCGAATGAAGCCATAATAATTATTTCAGACCCAAACGTCATCTTTAACCAAAAGTGTGGCATTGGGTGGGACCTGTGGACTCAAATGAGACATTTTTATGAGTATGTCACGTCAAACAAGAAAGGTTGTTATATCAACTAAAGCAGATTTAAATTTGAGTTATAGGAATAGATATGATCCATGAAAGCAATACACTTGTTTACTTGGGGTTCAAACCTTGAAGACATGTGCTTCAATAGCCGCCAATCCATGTATTTTTGCATTTTTAGTATGAAATCGTAAATGTCAAACAAGTTAGTAGCTATGGGAATACAAATTTTTCACTTTCATAAGTAAGAAATTGGCCCCTGTACACTGTTAAGTTACTCTAGGTTTGTCATCTTTGCTCAAAATGGTAAATACAGGGCAGACATTAAATATTGCCCTATTGACCCTTTATAATACATGGATCGACCTGTATAATATACATGGCTCACCCTGTATACCTGCTATTGATCATAACTTTGGACAGAAAACCATATCCTATGTATTTCTCTTGAAGAATTATAGGATTATACTTGAATAAAGTTATCTTCAAAATGACTTTTTGTCAAAAGTATAAGTAAATTTGAGCCACCCTGTATGTTCAAAAACAGATCATAGTTATCTCCTTATTATTTTTGGGGGGCTTTGTCATGTCTGTCAAATCACCATTGTTGGTTTGACACTGCCACATTTTTGGAGGAAAAAAAAAAGTGAACAAGGCATATTAAAATGACAAAAAATATGTTAATTTTTCTTAGTGGACACCCTATAGGAATTTTTACCCACCCTGAATATTGTCTCTTTGGCCATATCTGACATCTGCGTATAAGTTTCCAAAAGTGTATACTTATTACAGTTTACATATGTAAGGATAAGTTGTGATTGAGAGGAAGTAATACAATATTGGTGCCTTTTTTGTCATTTTGCACTGGTACACATTTTTGGGACCAGTTCATGACATATGGCCAGATATACAATGGCAAAAATTCAATGTTAAATCAAAGTAAACAAGAATAGTTTTAAAAAGACAACCACGCTTAGCGAGGATGTTAGTATACTTAAATATGTTAGTGTAAATACTTGAGATCATAGGAAACCCTCATCGTATATTAGAGAGACATACCGCAGGCAATATGGTTATTCAGGCCATCAACCTTTTAATTTTGAAATACCACTGAGTTTGGAAATGGCCACCCCAGCTTTACAAGCCATATCAGTTCACAGGGTAAGGGCCCTCTGTTATGATTGGGGGTGTTTATCAATCAATAGATTCTAAATGTTTGATCACAGTCCATTGCACCGAGATTACAGAATTCAAACTTACAGGAAACTTAAACAGAAGATTTTTAAACATGCTTGTCACTATAAGTCAATGAATTAGTACCAACTACTATGGCCACCAGTTCAATAGCCTTTCAGTTCACAATTGTATTTAGAATAAAAAATTCTTTAAAAAAGGAAACGGGGCCCCCCCCCCCAAGGAAGGAGTTCTTGTTTGGGTTGTTTATGTGGTTGGGTGAAATACGTAG
>JAMKCH010017179.1:0-86671 GCA_023653785.1 Ophioderma brevispina
AGACTATATTAAACCTTGCTGTTCTAAATCATTGATAATTTTATAGACTCTGTGTGTAATAAGTTACTTAATTTCTGAAAGGTACAAGTCTATTTCCACATACATTCTGTGGTTCCAATCAACTCTATATTTAATTGCAAATAAAAAAAAAGAGAAAAATAAAGAACATTGATCGTTCACTTGGAGGACTTCCACATAATAAAAAAAATATTGAATAACTTAATATTATTGATGAAATATTTTACTTCGCTCGCCTCTTTTTTTTTTTTTTTTTTCTTGATCTATATTTTATAATTTACCAAGACATAAACGTGAAAATATATCAGTTCTGTTCATAATCAAAATGGGGGCAACGATATTTGTACGGTTTTAATGAGGGGTGGTAAACGATCGATCCACTATATATTACCAAGAGTGTTTCGATACAACAGTGCAAAAATGGACTATGATGATGAAAACAGGGGGGCGCGATTGTTTACATTTTGAAGAAACGATGATAGTGGATTTAAAACTCTAAAGGAACACGTCAACTTAAAACCTACATTCTGTGGTCTCAATCAAAAATATATATAATTGAAATGAAAAAAAAAAATGTTAGAAAACATGAAAATAAAAATTAGAACTTTTCACCTGGAAAGACTTTCACATCATAAACAAAATATTGATTTAACTACAATTATGATGAAAAAAACGACTTCGCTCTTGTTTTATTCTGCTTCCTTTTATGCTACCATACACATAATGCCTAATTATATCAGTTTCTTTTTATAATCAAATTCGGGCATGATTTGGAGGGTTTTTTAAAAATTTTAAATGAGTGCAAAGATGGATCTACGATTAGACGCGAAGTTTGATCGCTCCCGGAAACTTAGCGGAAAAGATAACATGTTGAGGGTTAAATTGACTTTCAAAGTAATAACAAAATTTACAACAAAAAATCAATGCAAGCCAAAAGAATACCTTTCTGGGGACTTGGAGAGATCCTTGGTTTCACTGAGTATAAAAAGGGAGAGAAGACATACAAATTAATGTTATTTTAGAAGTCAACACTTTGATAACCGCCATTTTTAAAAACAAATATATTAATTTATGCAATTTAGAATGAATATAATCACTTACAAACCAAATACAAAAATAGAAAAGATAAAACTAGTATTAATTCTGAAAGGTACAAGTCAATTAACACATACCTTCTGTGGTCCCAATTCAACTCTATATTTAATGCAAATAAAATAGGAGAAAAAAAAAGAAAATTAGAAGTTTGACTTGGAAGGACTTCCACATATAAAAAATATTTTATAACTAATATTAATGATTGAAATATTTACTTCCGCCTTCGCCTTTTTTTTTTTTTTGATCTGCTCAATTTTATGTTTACCAAGACATAAAGTTGCAAAATTATCAGTTTAGTTCATAATCAAATGAGGGCACGATATTTGTACGGTTTTAAAATGAGGGTAAAAACGATCGACCTACTATATATTACCAAGAGTGTTGTTTGATACAACCAGCTGCAGGAAAATGGACTTTGATGAAAACGGGGGCGCGATGTTTACATTTTGAAGAAATCGATGATAGTGGCTATAACTCACAAAGGGAACACGTCAACTTAAAACCTTACTTGTGGTCCCAATCAAAATCTATATTAATTGAAAATAAAAAAAAAAATGATAGTGTTAGAAACCCAGAAATAAAATTAGAACTTTTCACCTGAAAAGACTTTCACATCATAAAAAAAATATTTGATTAAAAACTACCAATGAGTGATGAAAAAAATCTACTGTCCGCATCTGTTTTATTCGGCTTACCTTTTTTGTTTACCAATACACATAATGCCTATTATATCCAGTTTCTTTTATAATCAAATTCGGGCATGATTGGAGGGTTTCGGTTTAAAATGAGTGGCAAATGAGGGATCTTACGATTACGAAGAGAGTTTTGATCGATCCCAGGTAAACTTAGCAGGACAAAGAAGATTACAATGAAGGTAAATTGACTTTTCAAAGTAGTAATAAACAAATATTACAACAAAAAATATTCAATGCAAGCCAATACGAAAAAAAAAATTAACTTCTGTGACTAGCGAGAGCTCCTTGTTCACTGAGAATTAAAAAGGGGAGAGAAGAATAACAAAATTACTGTTATTTAGAAATTCAAAACACTTGATAAACCGCCATTTTAAAAAACAAATATCTAAGTATGAAATTAGAATGAATATATACTTACAAAAAAAAAATACCAAAAATAGAAAAGATAATACTTAGTCTTTTGGCTAATACTGTAATGATAAAAACTACTTTGTTCCCGGGAGAATGTCGGCACCTGATTGTTCTTCGCTCTATTCTAAAATGACTCTGTAAGTAACTGACCTAAATAGACTATATTAAAACCTTGCTTTTTCATAAATTCCTGAGAATTTTATCGGCCTGCTGGGTGTAGTAAGTACTTAATTCTGAAAGGTACAAGTCAAATTTACCCCAACATTCTTTGGTGACCAATCAACTCTATATTAATTGCAAATAAAAAAAAATGAGAAAAATAAAAAGAACTTAGAACTTTTCACTGGAAGGACCTTCCAAGCTAAAAAAAAAATATTGAGTAACTCATATATTGATGAAATATTTACTTTCCCCTCGATCTTTTTTTTTTTTTTTTGATCTGCTCCATTTTATGTTTAACAAGACATTAAATGCAAATATTATCAGTTTTGTTCATAATCAAATGCGGGCACGAATTGTACGGTTTTAAAATGAGTGTAAAAACGATTGACCTACTATATATTACCAAGAGTGTTTCGATACAAACGGGCAGAAAAATTGATCTTTGATGAAAATAGGGGGGGGCGCGATTGTTTACATTTTTGAAGAAATCGCTGATCGTGGCTTTAACTGTAAAGGAACACGCAACGCTGAAAAATACCTTCTGTCCGATCCAATACAAAATCTGTATGTAATTGAAAATGAAAAAAATGATAGGAAACATGAAAATAAAATTAGAACTTTTCATCCTGGAAAGAAAGGACTCCCATCATAAAAAAAAATATTTGTGTAACTACAATTATTGATTGAAAAAAATACACTTCCGCCTTAGTTTATTATGCTTTCCTTTTTATGTTTACCATACACATAATGCCAATTTATATATGTTATTTGTTATAATCAAATTCGGCATGATTGGCGGGTTTTTTTAAAATGAGTACAAATGATGGATCTACGATTACCGCGAGAGATTTGATCAATCCCAGGTAAACTTAGCAGGACAAAGATTAACACTGAAGGGTAAAATTGACTTTGTTTCAAAAAGGGGGGGGTAATGACAACCTCTTACAGCAATAATATCAATTTGCAAGTAATACGAACATACCTTTTGTGACTAGGAGAGCTCCTTTGTTCACTGAGAATAAAAAGGGAGAGAAGACATACAAATAGTTATTAGAAGTCAACACTTGATAAACCGCCCATTTTAAAAACAAAATATATTAATTTATGAATTTAAATGAATATAAATTACACACAAATACAAAAATAGAAAATAGAAAAGATATAATAGTCTTTTGGATAATACTGTAATGATAAAACTACTTTGTTCCCGGTAGATGTCGTCACCTGCTTTGTTCTTCGCTCTATTCTAAAATTGACTAATGTAACATCAGACATCAATTTATGACTATATAATAATAATAATAAAATAATAACAATCTTGATGTTAGCGCCTAATGCAGAGGCCTCTAGGGGCTTAAACACCAAAAAAAGATAAAATTTCTAATGTTTAAAAAAACAATTATATACATCAATATTACACAATTTCAAAAAATAAAATTCAAATTTAAGTAAAAAATTCAAACATATATATATGGTACCAACAGATAGAAGAGAAAGACAACCCAGGTGACTCCCATACTAAGAAACATTATGGAGAGGATGGGGATCACCTGAATCGTCAGCTGTGAGGATCTGTGTGTATGTTACCCCACAGCCGACATCGGTTTTAAGTCTTGATATTTCCTGGATTCAGATGCCTCTAACCCTAACTGAATGATGAATGAAAACAACTATCCTATGCAACCGCATTGGCTGAAGGTATAGATTTAGAGGAATAAGAAAAGGCAAAGGAAACAAAAAACTCACAGAATTATTATTAGTGATTGGACTGCATCAAACAGGATCCGTATCAGGAGCCAAAATGTGTTGTAAATAGGAATGTTTCAGACGTGACTTGAAAATAGGTGCTGACTGAGCTAAGCGGATACGTTAGGGAGTTTATTCCACAAACTTGCTACTGCGTAAGAAAAAGATCTACACCATAGAACTTAAGTTGATGAGTTGCTAATTTTACTCAGCCTGGGAGCAAGAAGATGATATCAAGGTTATGGTGGTGAATACAGCTGGATGAGTTCAGAGATATGGAAGGTGACATGACTGTGGGATGGACGTATGAGGTGAGAAGACGGGCAGCTGCATTTTGAACTCGCTGACCCTGGTCATTCTCTTTTGGAGGCATAAAGCAAGGATTTGCAGGAATCGAGCCCTAGATGGTAACAAAGCGTGGACCATCTGATGGTAGATTTTTCATCCAGTACGTGCGAAATGCCCAATTTTCCTATTGCGAGCCAAGCAGCTTTGCATAAGCTGTTAACATGATGATCATTCTTAGTGATGGGTATAAGATGACACCGAGGTACCGTGCTTCAGCTGAGGATGTATAACAGAATGCCAATGATCATAGTTGGCTGAGAGTTGCTAGCCGAGCTGCTTAAAATGAGAGCGAGGAAAGTACAACATCTTCGTCTTCTTGTCATTTAATATCAGGTGTTGGATTTACACAGGATCTGATGTCTGCAATGCAGGTTTCATCTTTTTTATGGCTTCACGATCCCGAGGGTGGATAGTTCAGGTAGAGTGGGTGTCACTTCTAGCGTAAACAACAATTGAAATGCCGTGGGCAGTGATGATATACTGTAGTGGGGCACTGAGCAAGATGAAATCAATCGGTCCAGTAACCGCGCCCTGTGGGACTCCACAACCGCCACAGGATCTGACAAAGCACCCTGACTGATATAGATTGAGTTCGGCCCCACTAGGTATTGACGAGAAACAACTACTGCTTTTCCAGTAATCCCATACCGTCAGTGAGGGAACGGGTTAGGAGCTTTTTGTGGTCTATGGTGTCGAAGGCGGCGTTGAAGTCCAGTAAAACACCAGTCAGGCTCTTTTGTTTGTCAAGAGCAGTCAAGAGGTCATTCTGCACCCGTAAAAGAGCAGTATCACGTACTGTGAAATTTGCCCGGTATTCGCAGACTTCATGGAGCATGGAGATCATTATCGATGACATTAATCTGCAACTGATTCACTGTACTCTTTCAATCCCTTTCCAAGAAATGGCAGATTAGATTAGGGCGAGAATTTGGAGGATGTTGTGGTCCCAAGCCAGAGTTCTTCAGCAGCGGGAGACAGGATGCATGCTTGAGAACTTGGGGGAAATACGTCGAAGGGGGGGGGGAAAAACAAGGAAGAGGGGCAATCCTGTATGACTGGTAACCACGATCATCTAGACTTAGTTTTAAGAGACCAGCGGGTAAAGGGTCTAAGGGGCAGGACTTGATCGATGCTGTTGATGGATTTCAAGACATCCTCTTCAGACACTGTAGACAAGTAGATGAAGTGCTTTGGCATGACTCTGTTAGTTTCAACGGACATTGACGGCAGTTAGTAGTATAGTAGAGTAGTAAGGTTTAAATTTTTTATGAGACTGTTACGCCGTTCTGATCGTCTTGTAGAAAAATGCTCAAAAAAACTGCAGCAAGATCTTTTGGAATTCATGGGCAGAAGCAGGTTGTTCCACTCGGAGAAGTTAATTACTGACTACACGGGAAAAGGTCCCCCGTGCTTCACTGTAGCATTGGTGTTGTGATAAGCTGTCTTGGCTTTAGAACAGAAGAGAGTGTATTTAAGCACTGATCTGTTGAACCTCTTTGAATACTGTGAGCCCAGGCTGTGAAAACATATGCGCTCCAGCGGACGCCGTTCCTTCTTCGCACGAAAGAACATCTTCTGTGTACCACGGTTGCATGAGGACCGCAGAACTACAGATACGATACGAGTGGAGCATGTTAATCAAGTGTCTTAGATAATGTGTTTTATATTCATTAAACTAGAGAATCAGAACACTCAGCATCTGAAGCAACAAAGAATGCATCGTATATCAAGCGAATATGTCTCTTTTGAAAAATGTTGCGAATTTTTCCGAGTCTGCATGGTTTTTTTTTTTTTAAATGCACGTTCAGGGCGTTGCATTTTGATGAAGCACTTACAACGTATGTCAAACGGCAAGTGACTATGAGTTGAAATATGCTCACAAAATTGTCTTGCTTCCGTTATTTAGTATCTCCAGAGTTATTGGGTTCCGATTGAAGTGGGCCAACAACTAGTTTGTTTCAAGGTTTCAAGTCATGTAGAGCTAGAATAATGAGGAGGATTGATCCTCACGGTCCCAGCAACGTCAACATGTCCTTTAAGTCGCCATTTAGGACAATTGGCCATTACCAACTGTCAAGTAGCAAGAAGAGAGGAGATTTCATCTATAAACATTGATTTGTATAGGGTTAATTTATTTTTCTTTCAGACTTGATTTGTAGATTAGAATTAATTGGACGTGGGTAGAAGTGGATGATATTGGTGACCTACATATATTCCAAGGAGTTAAACTGGCCGGTCTCCTCGTTTTATCCTTACATGGAGACATCCCAACGATAATAGTTATACCTCCACCTCTTCTATGATGAACGGTGAGAATTATGAAGCTTATAATTAGGTAAAGTGATTCTGGATATCTGCAATGGCTACATCATCTCTGCTATCTCCAGTCCTCCAAGATTCGGTGAAAGGTCAAGTATATCCAACTGATTGCTGATGACGAATTCACACAATTCTGCAGATATGTTTTTTGCCTTGATAGACCTGGCTTCCGGTAGCAAAGCGTACTTCATGTGGTCCCAAGATGGTTTAACTATTTGTACTTTAAGTTACATTTCTATTATTGTGTTCCCTGATTATACATGTTGATTTCCTGATGCAAGTCCTCGTAGCAATCCTACGTTTTTGTCTTGCCACCACGGCTTCCCCGGACAATGGAAAGCACCCATGGTAGCAAATTGATGGTCTACAACAAATACTAAAAATTACAAGATTTCCCAGCAATTTAGTGAATTATACGATGGATGCACACAAGATGTGCAGTGTGCTGCAGTTCGTGATCAGCGCCACAAAGACTAATTGAAATTTAAAAACAAATTGTGCCCAATTTAGTTCACACGGCCAATGTTTTATCCAAGCCAAGGTTAGGCGAGAATTCTGCTGACCCAGGCAATTGGGCCACCCCTGAAGGAGGTTTGTGAGTCAGTTCAGAATAATCTCGGACCAAGTGAAAAGGGGGGGGGGGTCCATAAGTTACCCACATTTGGATTTTTTTTTGCACATTTCTCGTACGGCAATCAAGGTTTCAAGGAGTGTGCTTATTGTCTATTTATTAATACCCTTCTCCCTGAAACAAAAAATTTAAACCGCCCACGGCTTCATTAGAATAATTAGGTTATTGGGCACGAACGGAAGTGCAAATGAAGATATTTTTACCATAATTCAAAAAAAGTAAAGTACTTAAATCTTGGGATTTTTTTTGCTATATAATTACCTTAGGAGGTAATTAATTTCATAATTAATATACTTAAATCAAATAACCTTGATATGCTTGATAGCACATTTTAAGTTTGTCATGCCGTGCTCTTAACTATAAAACCGTGCTCTATGGGAAAAATAAGGCCATTTTTAAGTTTCTGAGAAAAAAATACAAGATGGTATAAATTTGGCTATATTTTGCAATGATTATTTTAATTAGTTATTCTAGAGTAGATATAATGAATTATTTTGGTTCAAAACCTTATATTGGAGTTGCTGATGATGGAAATGTGCGAACCACTCTTTTTCGAAGAGTGACAATTTCAATTGGCCATAGGTCAAAGGTCGGATTTTCATTTTTATTGTGGGTATGTGGTTCTTACGTGACCCCCATTTACTTGTGTTAGTGTCATGATCAAACTCCCACGGGAAAGTGGTTATCTGGGTTGGGTCCCTAGGAACCCCCCCCCCCCGGGCACTAACGGAAGTTTTTTTTAGCTTGGGCACTTAAGTGTAAAACCTTGTCTTTCTAAATTCATTGAGAATTTTATAGCCTCCTGTATGTGGTAAGTACTTAATTCTCAAATGCACAAGTCAATTTAAACATACCTTTCGTGGTCCCAATCAACTCTATATTTAATTGCCAATAAATAAGAGAAAAAGAAAAAGAAAATTAGAACTTTTCACTTAGAAAGACTTTCTCACATCATAAAAATATTTGATAACTAATATTATTGATGAAATATTTACTTACGCCTCTTGTTTTGTTCCATTTTATGTTTATCAAGACATTAAACTTGACATTGACTTTAATGTAACATGCCCGCAATTAGACTGTATTAAACCTTGCCTTTCTAAATTCAGTGAGAATTTTATAGCCTCCAGACTTGTGCAGTAAGTACTTAATTCTGAAATGTACAAGTCAATTTACACATACCTTCTGTGGTCCCAATCAACTCTATATTTAATTGCAAAAAAATAAGAGAACAATAAAAAGAAAATTAGAACTTTTCACTTGGAAAGACTTTCACATCATAAAAAATATTTGATAACTAATATTATTGATAAGATATTTACTTCCGCCTCTTTTTTTGATCTGCTCCATTTTATGTTTACCAAGACAGTTTCTGTTCATAATCAAATGCGGGCACGATATTTGTACGGTTTTTAAAATGAGTGTAAACGATCGACCTACTATATATTACCAAGAGTGTTTCGATCGGCAGTGCAGAAAATGGACTTTGATGAAAATAGGGGGCGCGATTTGTTTACATTTTGAAGAAATCGATGATAGTGGCTTTAACTCTAAAAGGAACACGTCAACTCAAACATACCTTCAGTGGTCCCAATCAAATCTATATTTAATTGAAAATGAAAAAAAATGATAGAAACATGAAAAGAAAATTAGAACTTTTCACCTGGAAAGACTTTCACATCATAAAAAAAAATATTTGTTAACTACAGTTATTGATGAAAAAATATACTTCCGCCTCTTGTTTTATTCTGCTTCCTTTTATGTTTACCAATATACATAATGCCTAATTATATCAGTTTCTTTTTATAATCAAATTCGGGCATGATTTGAAGGGTTTGAAAATGAGTGCAAATGATGGATCTAAGATTACCACGAGAGTTTTGATCGATCCCAGGTAAACTTAGCAGGACAAAGATTAAAAATGAAGGTAAATTTACTTTTCAAAGTAATAACAAAATATTACAACAGACATATCAATGCAAGCTAATAGGAACATACCTTCTGTGACTAGGAGAGCTCCTTTGTTCACTGAGTTTAAAAAGGGGGAGAGAAGACATACAGATTAATGTAATTTAAAAGTCAACGCTTTGATAAACCGCCATTTTAAAAACAATATATTAATTTATGAAATTTAGAATGAATATAATAATTACAAACAAATACAAAAATAGAAAAGATAATAATAGTCTTTTGGCTAATACTGTAATGATAAAACTACTTTGTTCCCGGTAGATGTCGTCACCTGGTTGTTCTTCGCTCTATTCTAAAATTGACTGTTAATGTAACATGCCCTCAATTAGACTATATTAAACCTTGCTTTTCTAAATTCATTGATAATTTTATAGCCTCCTGTGTGTAACAAGTACTTAATTCTGAGAGGTACAAGTCAATTTACACATACCTTCTGTGGTCCCAATCAACTCTATATTAAATTGCAAATAAAAAATAAGAGAAAAATAAAAAGAACATTAGAACTTTTCACTTGGAAGGACTTCCACATCATAAAAAAAAATATTTGATAACTAATATTATTGATGAAATATTTACTTCCGCCTCTTGTTTTGATCTGCTCCAATTTCATGTTTACCAAACAGAAAATGCATATATCGGTGTCTATTCATAATCAAATGCGGGCACGATATTTGTAGGGTTTTAAAATGAGTGTAAACGGTCGACCTACTATTACCAAGAGAGTTTCGATACAACACAACAGTGTAGAAAAATGGACTTTGATGAAAACTAGGGGCGCGATTTGTCTACATTTTGAAGAAATGGCTGATAGTGGCTTTAACTCTAAATGGAACAAGTCAACTTAAACATACTTTCTGTGGTCCCAATCAAATCTATATTTAATTGAAAATGAAAAAAAGATATAGAAACACGAAAAGAAAGTTAGAACTTTTCGCTTGGAAAGACTTTCACATCATAAAAAAATATTTGATAACTACTATTATTGATGAAAAAATACACTTCCCCCTCCATCTTGTTTCATTCCGCTTCATTTTATTTTTACCAATACACAAAATGCTTAATTATATCAGTTTCTGTTTATAAACAAATTCGGGCAGGATTCGAAGGGTTTTAAAATGAGTGCAAATGATGAATCTACGATTACCACGAGATGTTTGATCGATCCCAGGTAAACTTAGCAGGACAAAGATTAACAATGAAGGTAAATTGACTTTTTCAAAGTAATAACAAAATATTACAACAAAAATATCAATGCAAGCCAATACGAACATACCTTCTGTGACTAGGAGAACTCCTTTGTTCACTGAGAATAAAAAGGGAGAGAAGACATACAGATTAATGTAATTTAGAAGTCAACACTTTGATAAACCGCCATTTTTAAAAACAAGTATATTAATTTATGAAATTTAGAATGAATATAATACACATACTGGACAAAAGTATTGCAACATACAGAAAAAACAAAGATTTCATAATCACAAAGTGATTTCAAATTGTACCAGCGGTTATTAACCACACATGGCGCATTGAATGCAAACGTTGTGTTTTTGAAACAGATGCTGTTCCCCAGAATGCTAGAGTGTAAACAATATTTTGATTTGATTGCCATGTTCCTAAATATGGTGGTTTAAAAGAGCTGGCCATCGATAGCTTGCCGATTAAACCCCAGAAGGAATACAGACACAGGAACGCCACAAATGATTCCAAAATAGCCCCTAAATGAATTGTTGGTGTTTACTCTAAATGTTTATGGGAGAAAAGTGCAGTGCTTGTGTGGACCGAAAAGGAGATAACGTCAATGGAAGATGAGAGCAAGTCCATCGCTGTTGGACTCGGGAAATTGAATGGCAAGAAAGTGGTTACGTGATAACTTAAAAAGAACTTTTTAATCATACCATTGACATTATACTATTTGTCGTGTAATATGAATTAGTATTCAGATATTAATTGCGTAAAACACGTGATTTATCATTCATATTGCAATGCGGATATCTCAAAATTTTCCGACTATTTTGAAGACTGTCTTCCATTGTCGTTATCTCATTTCTGATCCACACACGCACTGTGCTTTTCTCCCGTAAACATTTAGAGTAAATCCTACCAAACCCGGAATTATTTATTTAGCGGGTATTTTGGAGTCATTTGTGGCGTTCCTGTGTCTGTATACCTTCGGGTGCAATCGGCAAGTTATCGATCGCCAGCTTTTTTAATCCGCCATATTTAAGGAACATGACATCCAAACCAAATGTTTTTCGCACTCTAGGATTCTGGGGAATGACATTTATTTGAAAAACACAACTTGACATTCAATGCACCACGTGTGATTGAGAACACCTGGAACAATTTGAAATCATTTTGTGATTATGATTTTTTTTTTTGGCTGCATGTTGCAATACTTTTGTACAGTGTGTGTACTTACGAATACAAAAATAGAAAAGATAATAATAGTCTTTTGGATAATACTGTAATGATAAAACTACTTTGTTCCCGGTAGATGTCGTCACCTGATTGTTCTTCGCTCTATTCTAAAATTGACTTTAATGTAACATGCCCTCAATTAGACTATATTAAACCTTGCCTTTCTAAATTCATTTAGAATTTTATAGCCTCCTGTGTGTCGTAGGTACTTAATTCTGAAAGGTACAAGTCAATTTAAACATACCTTCTGTGGTTCCAATCAACTCTATATTTAATTGCCAATCAAAAATAAGAGAAAAATAAAAAGAAAATTAGAACTTTTCACTTGGAAATACTTTCACATCATAACAAAATATTTGATAACTAATATTATTGATGTAATATTTACTTCCGCCTCTTGTTTTGATCTGCTCCATTTTATGTTTACCAAGACATAAATGCAGATATCAGTTTCTGTTCATAATCAAATGGGGGCGCGATATTTGTGGGGTTTTAAAAGGAGTGTAAATGATCGACCTACTACCAAGAGAGTTTCGATACAACAGTGCAGAAAAATAGACTTTGATGAAATAGGGGGCGCGATTTGTTTACATTTTGAAGAAATCGCTGATAGTGGCCTTAACTCTAAAAGGAACAAGTCAACTTAAACATACCTTCTTTTGTCCCAATCAAATCTATATTTAATTGAAAATGAAAACAACAAAAAAATATAGAAACACGAAAAGAAAATTAGAACTTTTCACTTGGAAAGACATTCACATCATTAAAAAATATTTGATAACTAACATTATTGATGAAATATTTAATCGGCATAACTGTGTTAAATTTATAATTTCCTTTGACAAACTTTCGCCTCGTTGGTCGAATTGAAACTCCAGCCATTTTGTTAAAGTGATTTATTTGTATGAATCTATCGGCACATATATAATGAAATATCCCTAAATAAAACGTACCAGATGTTTTTC
The DNA here is from genome assembly GCA_023653785.1 of Ophioderma brevispina. Taxonomy (NCBI): domain Eukaryota; kingdom Metazoa; phylum Echinodermata; class Ophiuroidea; order Amphilepidida; family Ophiodermatidae; genus Ophioderma; species Ophioderma brevispina. Next base: position 12,780 of record JAMKCH010017179.1, read on the forward strand.
ATGGCCATTGGAGTATTCATTGCGAACAAAATCCAGATTTATTCCGACAAATATACACAACTGTACAGCAATCATGGAAGCTACCATGTTTATTCCCTGTGGTATATTTACAACGCTGCATGCATTACCGAAACAGAAGCCAGCGAAAATATATCACGAGCCTTCAGCAACTTTGCCACAAGCCTCATCCTTGTGAACTTCGTTGAGCACACAAAGGATAGGAGCGAAGTTCGTTTAGAATTTTTATTGCCAAAAAAAATACACTTTTTAAAACCTCAATGATTTGAGAAAAATTGTGTGATTAACAAAGGTTTTAGTTGGCCTAAACACTAATAATCCATGAAAACGTGGACATTTAAAAGGGTCGCGTAATATTTATAGTCGCACTATAGAGATCAGTGTTCGAAACCCACTAATGCGCGGTTCAGCAATCTACGTACTTTTCAATGTACCGAGTAGCGCTTCGTTGTATGATGAAGAGTTTCCTAATTTTATTTAAAAAAATATATTCCTCAAGAATATAAAAATTAGGCACAAATGTATGCCATTTTTGATAAATTTATATATTTTAAAAGAAAACGTTAAATTAAAGCTGTGTTTTTAATTTCAATGTTAAAAGTAAACGCGATAGTCTTTCATACAGGCTAGAACTTGACTAACCACCGATCATCTTTCAATTGGCGTGAAATACTGAACATGGCTTGTGGCAAAACGATAGTTAAGCATGAAAATGGTGTTTTCTTCGCAAGGAATACTCCAATGACCATGAAAACCATCTGGTACGCCATACGTCATATTTAGGGATATTTCATTATATATGTGCCGATAGATTCATACCAATAAATCCTTTTAAGTGTTAGAAAAGCGACGATTTTCCACATGGCTGCATACTGACTGGACGTGAATAGCGTAATATATGATAGTTTCGACAAGTAGTGGGAGAGGACTGTAGTGACCAGATCTTATGTGAGTGTGCAAATCCGGAAAAATGTGAATTTTGGTACACAAGTACTTTGTACATTGAGATAAAAAAAAAAATTGATGGAAGCACTCTCTTTCCAAACCCCTTTCATGGCCCACAGCTGGATTCAAGGTTACACAGGGGTGGTAAATTTTTAAAATGTCGATTGTGTTGAAAAGACACCATGTGCCGGTTGGTTACAAGGATTCCAAAAAGGTATAGTTTATACTACTGTGACTTATAGTGAGTTTACGAATTAGGGGTTAAAACTGCAAAACAATGGTTGTTTTAAAAATAAATTAATAAAGTAAAATAAAAAGTCAATTTGGTTTGTACCAGGGGTCAAAAATTAAAAGTTGCCTCCAATTGTTCTACAATGTGGTTCAATTGTTGGTTTTTAGATCAAGAATGAACTATAGGAATAGTTTGATATTTTACGTGTTGGTTATTAACCAAAAAGGCCGATATAAAGTAAACAGCTATTGGCAGCTATTAAATTCTATTGACCTGTGACTTATTTGTTGGATAACGTGAAAACTAAAGCATATCAGATAAGGCAAGCTATTCATTATTTCAATCCTTTTAGATAGGAAACAGATTTGCACCACATATAACTGAATCAAAAGCAACTTTTAACTTTTGACCATGTACACACCAAAATTGACTTGTTCCACCATTTTTTTACAGTTTTTACCCAATACTCCGGAACTATAAGCCGTATAGTGTAAACATACCTTTTGGAATCCTTGTGACCAGGGAACAAACAACCATGGTGGGCTTTTTAACAAAACTTCAGAACATTTTAAAATTTTGACCCGTCTAACCTTGAAACCCAAGCGGGGGCCATTAAGGGGGGGGTTGCCAGTGCTTCCCTCAATTTTATGGGAATTCAAATGCCTAAATACTTGTGTGCAAAAATTCCAATTTGTCTCCGGAAGTGCACACTCTTACACTACGTCCCCTGCTAAAGAGGTAACTCAGCAGGCGCGTGTGCCCGATGTTTTAATAACAATAAATCGATTGTAACCATTTCACTGACAAGTTGACCATGGACAAAAGAGATTGATGGTAAAACCATTGGAACCAACAACAAAACACGTACTACAGCAAAAGTTATGCGCCAACAAAAGTCAGCAAGTCAGCATTCACGGTACAGTGCACAAGAAATGGTTAGCTTTCCAGCTATGTCAACAGCTATTGGATTCCACCAAAATGCTCGCGAAATAACACAGGTGGCCTATTGATGATTCGGTTCTTTCGCCGTGGGGGAGAAGGACATGGTATTTCATGGATCTTTTGAATGATAACAACATCACACAAAGAGCATGCCAAGGACCACGCATCAGTTTTGTTAGAGGGCGCTAACCCTCACCCCATGTCAGACCCAGAGGAGGAAATCGGGGGGGGGGCAAATTACATGGTTACTAGGGTACTTGTGCCCTTCTATATACAATACCTAAGTTTAGATAATTTAGCTCATTGAAAAAAAAAAAAAACAGACAATCATTGTTATTCCATAAGCCGGATTTCGCTGCGCAATCAGTCCAAACTGGCTCAGGTAGACTTGGGTTATTAATGAGAGTAAATTACATTTTAAAGTACTAACACAAGGTATCACAATTTAAAACTGATGCAAGCTAATTGAAACCTACCTTCAGTGTTTAAAAGATTTCCTTCATGTGATTGACAATTAAAAAGAGATAAAAGATACACCGCGTATGGCAGGCTAAAAGGGTCATAACGTTTTGATCACAACGCGAAAGTTAAAAGTGAAACAAAACAACAACGCGTTGTTTTCAGATAGTACTTGAACAACGCATTGATTTCATTAGCAACGCGTTACTAAGCTAACCAATCAGAAAAGTGGAAATCAACGCGTTGCTTATAGACAGGGCTTAAAGCAATAAAATCACATTTTTGAAGAGCGCCCCGAATTTTCAAAATTTGAGATTTTTGCACAGTTATGTTTACTAGGTATAGTATACTAGCCAGTTAAAAAATGCAACCGTGTAAAAATCTCAAAATTTTTTGGAAATTGAGGGCGCTCTTCAAAAAATGTGCTATTATTGCTTTAAATAACGCGTTACCACCGCGTTACAAATAAAAACAACGAAGTTTTTTTAGTGCTGCCTATCTTATGGCCCTAACTGTCCATCATAAACGGATAGGAAAGGATAGTGCTTGTTACGTCGTCATTTAACGTTATTCAGTACGTCTAGTTGGGCAGTTTTACTTACTTGCAGACTGTTTACAATTCTCTTCGACATTCCAGCTTTCCGCAAAAGTAACCACATCGTCAACCTTTAAAAAAATATAAATACTATTTCTTATTAACTTTCAATATATATCTCTGCCCTACCGGGTTAGGCTCGTGCCTCGCATTTTTTTGTACCCGTATAATCTGATTGCCATTGAAGGATTGCGGCGTCCATCTTTAAAGGTCCTAGGAAATGCAAATTGAATTGGTGTGGTTTGTGTCAATTCTACAAGGAGGGACAAGAAAGCATTCAATATTTGGGTTGGTGATGACACCATTAGTGAAACTATTGATTTTTCAGAGAGTAATAGAAAATTCTCGGTGACTGGTGTCAATCTATTCATGACACTGACTGAAAATCAATAGTTTCACTAATGATGTCACTGGTAGTGTATTCTTTTTCTGGCCCTGTTTATTGGAATGGAATGTCCCGAAAAGATTTGGAGTAGGTTAATCATCTCATTTCCTGGGACCACATTTTTATAGCAGCTGATAAAGTAGTATAGGTTATAATAAGGATACTAATTTAGGTTGTAGTAACGATACAATGCTAATTGTGGAAATTTGACAACCGTCTTCATTTAAAACTACATGTGCGCCGTTTGGTCATTTTGTGACCCCCATGTCAGCTCTGACATATCTGACATATCATATCATCACACAGCCTAATCTGGAATACCAGCAAAATGTAGGTAGGAATGGGCGTAACTAAGACTATTAATGTTATTCTCTTCAACAAACGTACCTTTGAGATCTAAAACAGAAAATGTATGAAAAAAGACCAACCAATGACCAAATAGAACGAAATCAATATCATTTTGTGCTGGAGTTCCTAATCGGTGATTCCGGGAAAATTGCTTGTCCTCGCCAGCTTGCATCTGGATTAGTCTGTTTTCAATGACGTTTTCATGGGCCTTTATACACCTAAAAATGTCAGAGGGGAAGGGACGCCTGATGTTCGATTACTAAGTTTGGGGATTTTGAGCTTGGCCGAGCCCTGTGTAGCTCTATGGAAAAAAATCCCTAAATCGCCATGCATATGCACTGATTGATTCTCCAAAATCGCTTGGATTCCTTCAATTTTACCATATCGCAAGAAGACGTCATTGTAATCAATTTTGTTGGCTGCAACTTTTAGTTTGTTAGAAGAACTTTGGAGAAAAATGCATTTTGAAAATTCAATTTTCCGCGCCATTTCAACATCCCTCGACTGCGAAACGTTATTTATTCAAATTTAGTCCTCGTTCTGCAGGTATTTGGGGTCTACACGCCGATCGCCACAAGGTCCGGCACACACATTTACAAACGCAACAGATCATACCGCGCTCATGTACACACGTAACCGCCGTATTGATGTACCTGGCTATGTGGAACCACATTTTGATCAAATTTCCCTTCCTTGACCTGATTTGTCTAGTTTGATCGCATGTTTTTTATTGAAGTTAACTATGAATTCCTTTTATGGGTGTGACTTTTTGCAGTAAACCCTTTTCGCACAGTTTATACAGAAAAAGACCGTATGATCGTGAGCCCTTTAACAAATATATGCTTAAAATACTGGGTGGTGGTGTTAATTTTCCGAATTGCCGTACGTGTTGTTACACACATAGATACCAAATAAATCCGACCCCACCCCCCAATACGTTCGAAGTGACCATAGATTTTTGAATGGCGCGAAAATTGAATTTTCAAATGCATTTGTCTCCAAGAATGTTGGCGGTCTTACAGACAGTCTTGATCAAGGTTAAGGTGACTTTGGAGTGTTAACGTCGGGCAACAAAGTACGACGTCAGTGTGCGTGCGCACTTGTAGGGCTTGTACTTTGTTTTAACTTCCTAACATTCCTGGTTTTGAAAGATATGGTTGAATGAGATAATTATCAGTTGTTCGCGACGCCTTCTTGGATTCTCAAAATGCTCAAGGATGCACAAGGTGGCACCCGGCAGAGTCTTATTCTACGCACCCTTATCTATCATTTCCAGCGAAAAAATTGGTCCATACTCAATTTTACGGTCAGGCCATAAGTTGGACCATGGCAACCTGACTACATGCATAGGTGTAATTGTCATGACATTCATTCACATCGGCTGGTATTCTGAAAAGGCGTCTAACTCTTTAGACCAGGGTTTAAACCATGTTTAGTCCTACATGATTAGACATTTTTTCCTCCAACCTCTAAAAATGTGCTGTAAAGGGAGAGAAAATTTTCCATGATTTTCACCGGCCCATCCATGAGAACACTTTCTCACCCCGTTACATTTTAAATTTCACAGTATTTTGAAAAGAAAAAAGGTCTTTCCTGTAGGGACTAACCTTGGTTTAAAGCCAGGTCTAAAATAAGATTCCCTTTCAGAATACAGCATTATCTTTTAGGATGCAGTCAGCATGCAGCGATGTGGGAAAGTCATGCTTTCTAACCCTGAATTAAAAATTGGATACAGTTTCAATTCGGACCAACGTGGACAAAAAAAGTTTCGTCAAGAAATGATAAATTAAACATGGAGATGATATAAATTATGCATGTTTAATAATGCTCAAGTTATGGTTTGGACTATAATTCATCGCGTGAAGATAATAAAGGGAATTAATATACTGATAAACATGTGACATTTTTGACCGGAAAATGGTACACAAAATTTTTAAAAAATACCGCCTGATTTAAATTGGATTTTTTAAAACGTGGGACTACCGGCCCCTAATAAAGTGACCTAAAGTAATAGTGTACAGTATTATTGACATTAATCTTGAGGTAAACTAATAAAATACAGCTTTGCCCGGTCAAGCGAATGGAAATAAAACAAATTTTATCATTTTAATGTTGTTCGCGTATGGCAATGGCGGTTTTGTTGCCCACAAGAGTTTTACTTCAGTTTCAACGCATTGTGTTCGGCAATGAATTGCCTCGGGCACTTAAATCACGGAAGGATATTAGCATAACAAAAGGGGTTGCACGAATTAAAATGCTACAGTTTTGCGCCGTTGATTTCATCACGAGGCACCTCCATAGTCTCAAAATAAAATTTTATCTGAAATTACGTCAAAGGCAAGCTCAGTTTTCTGGTCAGAAAATAAACGGGTCCCCTGCCACTTTGATATGAAATGAAAGCTTGAACAATGGTTGCACAAAAATGGCCTTAATTTTTTGGCCAGAGTCTTTGCCCGGTCAAGCGAATAGTTAACGGATTGGTACTTTTAAAAGTTTGAAAAAAAATAACAAATTATTAAATTACACCTAAATCAATCACTGAAAAAGGGGCCGGGAAATAGTCAAATTTGGTATGAAAATATTCGTAAAATACACAGAATTCTACTCGCCTCGCTATCTTCATTCGCAACGGCTTATATTGGAAGATTTTTGGTAAAAAACTATGTTGTATAGGACTGACATTCTGTCTCGCACAGAGTTGAAATACTACGATCGCAATTGTATCGGGTTAGAAAATCGACGAAGTGTGTACTGAACCAGTAACGCTGCAGACTGACTGGATGGACTTTCTGATCGTGAGCATAGATTAACTTCTGGTTAACAATAATGTCTTTATGAGATATAACACTTTAAGGTAGAAAGATCCTAATCAAACCAAAGTCTTAATTTAAACATTTTTCATGTCTTTTCATACATAATATTAAGGTATATGTGGAATTATGTGCAATCCGACACTTTCTGAATATTTTATGCAAATGAGAGATCCAATATGGCCGCCAATGGTTGCAATTTTGAAGAAATTTTGATGCGTTCTCTTGACCAAAGTGTACAACCTATCAACATAAAACTTGGTATTTATGATAATTACACAATTTGCCTTGTACTGACGATTTTATTTTTTCTAATTTATGAAAAGGTTTTGATTAATATTCAAAAATATGAAAATTACATGAATTTCACAGCTCATTAATATGTTTAATGCTAATAACTCCAAATCGGCGTAGACTTTTAAAAAATAAAAAACGTCAGTACAAGCAGTATCATCTAATGAACAACTCTGGCAAATGTTATTTTATTTGAAGAAACAAAACTGGAGATATTGTGCATCAAAAATGACACTTTTGGTCCCAAAATAGAAACTGAGAAATAGGCAAAATAGGTTTAGACTACTTACTACTGGTCAAGTACATCACCAGTGTTCTGCAGCCAATACATTACTCTCCTTAACGCCTATGTAAAGGTTGTAATTTTGCCTGATTCCCTGGTCTGTCTAGAGTGTTTCCATTTTTTTTTTATTTCTTTAGTTTTTGCAAATAGCCTTAACTAAGTCTAAACATTTTTCAAGGAAACAACATATATTACAAAAATAGGGTAATTAGCATTTTTGGATTTTTCATGGTTAAAAATTACTAAAAACTGGACAAACAAAAAGTGATATCTTTAATGAAAAAACATTTTTGTTAGGATCCTTTTTCTACCTTAAGGTGACCAAGGGGGTTTTTACTCCCGTTAGTGACCAAGTGGAGGAGGTCATATGGAACCCCTAAAAATGTAAATGTGGCGGGAAAACCCGCCACATGTCGCCGGGCATTTTTGAAAAAATAACTAACATAGCTTACCCTCGTCTAACCTGTAGCCATTTTTTGTTAACACAATCTCCCGAAGGGGGGGGGGGGTGTACCACCCTCCTGGTGATTTTCGTTACTGAACAGCCCATTCCTGGTACCAATGGATAAGCTTAGGTTTCCTCTTCTTCTTTCCATTGTACCAAATAAAGTACTAACATCCACATTAGGACGGCAGCATGACGTCATATGTTGTTGAGGAAAGTACGAAAATACTTACTATAAGGGGAAAATTGATATTTCTCCATTTTTAGCGACTCAACGCCTTATTATAGGCTCTAACTGCTGTCATTAATAGAAACCTATTCATTTCCCATCAATAGAGTCAAAACCGCATGAAAATCTGATTGTTTCCTAACCTTTTGGGCGAAAAATGAATTTTTCACTGTGTGGGTCTATGAAATGTCTTTTTTGTTGCCTGATAGGGCGAACTTTTGGCGTCATTGTGACGTAATGCTGCTAGGCATGTTGGTACTTATTTTTGGTATCAATGAAAGAGAGGACCAATAGCTACTATTGGTATCAAAATCGAGTGCCTGTGATGTTCCTGTTTTTTTGTTGCATTTTGGTACTTTCTCTTCCGGAAGGGGTACCACCCCCCTATCCAAATCCCTCATTTGGGATCACCCTGTTCTTTACCTATACCACCCCGGTGATATTTGTTTTTGGAATTTGAGGAGCGTAACATGTCAATTGACACTTACATTAATAATTTGGCCCAAAAAAGGTGGTTTTTTAGCAAGCGGGGAAAAAACCTGAGGGGGGGGGGGGTGAAACCACCCCCCCCCCCTTCGTAGACGAGGGTTTAAAGCTGTTAGTCACTTTTACTTGATTTTTTGTCAGATTGTATAAGGCGTCACTTTTGATTTATTATCAAAGAAAAAAGAAGTAACAGCATGGAAACTTAATATTTCAACCTCTGCAGTGATAGTAAAAAACAAAATATAAAATTGCCACCATGTGGGCGGATTTTCGAGATCACATCAAAATAATTTTCCGAGTAGTTTTTCATGAATTTACACCACGGGGGAGGTCAACAGCTAAGAATCAGAATAAAATCTTGAATGTTGTTATCGGGGTGTAATGAAATTGGCAATCATTTATGTAAAAAAGACGAAAAATGCTAATGATAGTTGTACTTTTATAAAACCTTTTGAAAACACATTTTATGTTGATATCAGCCCTAGAAGACCCTATATTTTCATGTATTTAGGCACAAATTGTGCTTCTTATGAGTTTTGTGCAGTAACGGTTTGCAATGCAATAGTGAAATCGCAAAAAAGGGTTTATTTTATCATGTTTATACGAATTGTTTACTTCATGTATGGTGTACATATAAAAAAAAGAAGCTATAGTTATAATATTTCCAAAATACTAGCCTACTTAGTCGTGCCCAAGGGGGGGGGGGGGTCCCATGGAAAGCCTCACTACAATTAAATCATAACGGTAAGTCCCGATTTTATTCATTACAAAAAAATCTGAACCGTAAAGAGAGATTGCGAGAAACAATTGGGGACCAGTCCTCCCCACGTAATCACATGAATAAAGATTGCAACAAAAGCAATTCCATTCCTCCAAAAGTGGGTGATCTCATATGTAAAATAAATTCGACACCATAACATTCATGATGCCAGAATTAGATTGAATAATTATGTATTTTATATCTTATAATAACATTTTCACATATTTAATGTTCTGTACATCGCCATTGAGGTAAATTCGCTCATTTAGATTTATCTAAATTTATCCTATCTAGTTTATCTACCAGGGCGTATATTTCAGTATCCTCACCTGTTGACTTGTTGGTGTCCACAAAATCATCCCCTGAGGATCACTCCCATTGCATTGCCACAATATTCCATCCACACACTTTTCCCTTTAAAATTGTCATCCGTCAAGGTAATCTCCGCCTTATATGGGCTCCCCCCCTTCACTTTCCCAGCCAATTGTGATTCAACACCTGAAAGATTTTTTTGGATTAAGGTATGTGGTAATGTGGTCCAAAAATATCGTGAATAATTGGACTGGTAATCGAGTTTAAAAACCTTTTCCACCAAATATTGTCCACCGGTTTCTCAGAACAAGCGGTTTTCGAACGACAATTGTCCCTGCCCTTCTCGATCCACACCTTTCTTCCCCACTATTTTATAAACTGACCTCAGAATGACCTTTTACCTCTGCAGTGACCCGTGACCTTATTATCAGAATGTTCCCTGTTGCGTGTATGCCCCATGTTTGGTTGCAATTGGACTTTAACTTTGCAAATAGATGCCATTTGATGTTTGGCCCATTTTAATAACTTCACCTCATGACCTTTGCCTTGTATGTGACATGTACCTCATTATGAAGGTTTCCCAAGGGGCATATTTGACACTTTCTTCCTTTGTACAATTAGCTTTACGTCTACTTAAGAAGGCGGATAGGTATTTGGTCAGTTTTCTTCCAACTATGGCCCATTAATGGTTTGCCTATAACCTACCTTTTTTTGATTTCGATGGGCCTAAGAAGGGCCCTCATGGAGCTGTCAAAATCCACTATGTCCGCCACGAATTATATTTTTAATTAAAAGGCTAGAATCATTAATGATACATCTTTTTAAAATGATAAATTTTGACCCTATGGAACATACCACAATTTGAGGTACTACGATCCACAGTGCCTAGAGGATAATACTACTAGGATAATATACCACTACCAATTGTTTAACCTATTCCTAGTGGGTGATGAACAAACGCCTGAAATAAAGCCCTAGATCTCTGCTCCTACTCTAATAAGTAATAGAACCACATAGGATACCCGCCATAATTTAACACTCATCATCCCCACAGTCCCATCAAAGTCACTGAAATTGAAGAAGAGAAATTGATGTTTTTCTTTCAGGACAGCATCAGGGGCGGATTTTAGTGGGGGGGCGCACACGTGCATAGAGCGCCGGGCGGTCCTAGTAATGTCTATAAAAAAAAAATGAAAATGCCTTTTTACGCACAGGGCGCCCGTAGATCTTGAGAATGACGGTACAAGGCGTCGGGCACCGTGTAGATCTAGTTTTGTGGCGCGCAGCCGTCGCGTAATGTTCCTCCCCGCTCGCAAATTTCAAACAACCGACCGGAAAATTGCGCCCCTCTTTGAGAAATCCCTGGATCCGCCCCTGACATCCACAATTCCGTAAAATTGAAACCCCAGCACACATGAGATATTAACATTCTTTTCGTAATGCCGTTCTTCTCGTTTAAAAAACATCTTTTTACATGAAGAACTAATACTAAGAGTCGTTACATTATTTGGAGAACTTTTGGCATGCATATATCAAAATAAAATTAAGAAGAAAATAGTTTGGTTGAAATTTTTTCTCGTTGAAACTAATTGGGTTGTAGCATTTTAGTCTGATAAAACAACCGGCAAAACAACCCATCCACAAGACAATACCTTCGTGATGTAAATCGTGAAATTAAAGTAGTACTTGGTGATATCATTTTTTGTTCGAATCTCATGTCAGCTCTTTTGATTTAAGCAGCGCTCAAGTTCTGTTGAGCTATTTATCAAGGTCTACAACTGCTTTTTTTAATTAAAATTATTTAGGTCTTGTTGTTAATGCTATGCCAACTAATATTGCAGTCACCACAACATGTTCAGTATGATTTTGTAGAGGGAAACAAATATAACGTTGAGCAAATAAAGTTAACCGGATTTGGTGCACGCAAAATGTGCGCTCGGGCCTAAGAAACATTTACCTTCATACAAACAAGAATATGAAAAGTTCACTTACAATTTCATTATCTGTTCTTAAAATGATTCCATTTTTAACATTTATTGTTGTTCCTTTCATTTCTTCATCATTTACGAAAACATAGTTGTCACTGGTCAGTTTAATCTCCTGCAAAGTAAAAGGAAGAGGTGGATATGTTGAAGATAATATATTTGGAGTAGTTAAAGGTACATTTTGTGATCCTATAGCACCTCATTTTTTGTTTTGAAGTTGTAATATGAATGATATAGCATTTCAATGATAATGTAGGATCAAAATGAAGCCCGGGATATTAAAAACGTTAAACAGTTTCTAACAGGGTGTTTTTGGATACATAAACACACTATTGGGGTTTTAGCAAGTTTTTGATTGGTTCCAAAAAAGCATAGCCTTTGTTCAGTGGTGGATTTAAGGAAAAGGGCCCTGTCAGCAGTTTAATGTGGGCCCTTTAGCGATCGCTGGGATTTAATTGGGCACTAAATTCTGGATTAATTTGTAAGGACTATTGATTAAAACTGGAATTCCGCTCTCCCCGCGGTTCATTTGGAATTGGGCAAACGAACCATGAGAATACCCCGTCCTTCGGAAGGAGCCCATAGACAAAGCGCCACCGCGAAATCGTTATCAAAAAATGAGTAACATTGAAATCTTATTCATATTTATTGGTCAAATCAGCGATTGTTATTGTTTATATTTCGAGCAGTATGTCACAAATGTATGTATCTGACAATATCTCAAATATGTTATTATCTCAGCCTCGTTCGCAACGCTCGTAAATCGCATGTGTCTGTCTTGAACCCATCTCTTATAGCTCGCACTATTTCTGGGCGGGAGCAATCAATAAAAAGACACGAGGAGACGTACTTGTATACATGTATTTTAGTTCTAGTATAGTATACTAGTAATTAAAGGCACTATCAGTGATTTGCTCAAGTAGAAAATCGAAAAAATCAGATTTTTTGCATGGTTGTAACAATTACAGGTAACGTCCCCTACAAGTGATAGGACCAGAAACAGCCTAATAAGGACAAAATTGAATATTTTAGGGATAACTGTCCGTACGACACTTACTATACACGTAGGATGGGGGAGGATTCATATCTTTAAATAATGCTTGTTTTCTTAGTTTTCTATTGTTTTCAGTTGGGCAAAATAACTTATGAGATTTTACAGACTATCTTCACTTTTAAGCTATTCATGCAAATTTCAAATATTTTGAACTCTTCGAGGGGATCAATGATAGTGTCTTTTAAAATTGCAATTACATACCCTCATTCTGTTGTCTATGATGACATTTTTGGTAAAGCCTAGTTCTGGGTGGGATGGTACCGGTGCATTGTCGCCAATAATCTGATATGAACTGCCAATTCGCCACACAAGTCTCCACCAGATTATAGCGCATTTCCCGTGAAATTCAAATTTCTTACAATCAAATGTTTGGTAATGGGGACTCCGGATGAGTAGATTTACCTAGCTTATGGAGGGAGATGAACAAAGAGAGAGAGAGAGGACAAGAGAGAGAGAGAATCACGAACGATGTTAATGATATTCGAGTATCGAAAAACCGGTGTCACGTGATATAATTTGAAAAGGTATTTCGAGGTACTTTTTTAATGTGTCTTTAATAGGGAGAGGTGAGAGATTATACAATTTTGAACTACCTTAAGAGAAACATAATGGGGGAGGATGGTCTACGTTTTTTACATTTTTGTAACAAAAATTTGTACCGTTTTCCTGTTGTGTAATTCTTAAATTACCTCGCTAATGGATAGCTATCACTTGTTTACTATAATTATGGAATGGGCAAAGCCATGGCTTGATCTCTACAAGGGCAATGTAATTTGTTACAGGAGGCAAAGTTCTTTGAAATTTAAATTAAAGTATATGACTAAAAGTAGTAGATATGGTAAAGGACACATCGCCGGATAAGGAATGAAGACGCCCTATATAGTTTTCATGGAACGGATGAACTTGAAAACGTTTTGCATAATAAAGCGACATGCACAAAGGTTACCTTTTGATGTTTTTCCAAAAAAAATTCCCACTTTCCATATCATCCCCAAAAGTCGGTTTGATGTAAAGTTTAATCCGGTGTCATTGGTAATTAAAATTTCCATATTTGAAGCCTTTCCACCCCAAGAACCACAATGCCCGCTTGCAGGATTGTTCGCTCTATTATTTAGCAAACACTTGAGTGGCCCGTTCTGGTTCTGGGGTGGAAAGACCCTCATTTTTGCATTTTCTGTTTTCTGGGGGGGCCGAACACTAAATGGAATTGCCCACAAACACAACAAACTTTTTTTTACATACAAACCATACATATCCATATAATAGGCCTGCTATCTACCAAGGGCTCTGTTCAGTAGCCTTGGATGAGGCACATGTTAAACAACATCTGACTATGCACGTCCTGGGTATCATAAATCATACTAAATACAGGGGATGTATTTGTCAATACAATGGTGATGAAAGCTTTTGAACTGCCCATGGGAATGATAATAGCTCATAGTGTAGTTATCTTGCTCATTATATAAATAACGGCGGTAATTGGCCATTGTTTCGCATTCCAGAGTCTGCTTGGTGGGTTACGAAGGTTATATAATCCAAATCTTAGCAGCATCAGCTATGGTATGTGGGTATTGTTATAAAAGGGCTGCCTCATGTAGCCTCTTTGTAGCTATGAAAGACAAATGGTCTAACTATAGGTGTCACTTAACAGTGCCATCACCAGAGGGCACCTATGCAACATATTCCTGTTCTTCATTTAAGTGATAAATGTCATTGAAATGAGGCATGCTCTAGCTTTGCTTTTTTCCAGAGAGAATGCCTCTGAAGTTTCTCAGATTTTTCACATTTTTTCTGATACAAGTGTTTTTTGGTGTTGGGGATAAAAAACACCTTGCGTACATGATAAAGTAGTTGTCAAACACCAACTCAAAATTGTGGTGAATATAACTATTATGATTATAGAGGGCCTTCTTTCTCCTTATCCGGCGATGTCCTTTGTAGAACACAAGATCGTTTGGTGAGATTTAAAATTTGAATGGTATAAGAAAAGGTTAATTGGTAACAACAAAAACCATTGAAGGAGCCATCACCGAGTTCAAAAAAAAAAACGGTAAATCGCTGTCAACATCCCCGTCAGCCATTTTCAGTGAGTGCCTTAGCGTCCTGATTCCGCTAGGTTTTGAAATTGGCCAATTTTAAAAACGTGACATCATGACTGCTGTATTGTTGGTTGTTGGTTTGGTTGGTTGGTTGGTTGGTGGTTGGTTGGTTGGTTGGTTGGTTGGTTGGTTGGTTGGTTGGTTGGTTGTCGGTGGTGTACGGTTTCGGAGTCGGTCCGGTCGGTCGTCGGTCGGTTGGTCGGTGGGTGGGTTTGTTGTTTTGGTCGGTCGGCGGTTAGTTGGTTGGGATTCGTTGGTTGTTTGTTCGTTGGTCGGTCGGTTTGTTGGCGGTCGGCTCGGCTGACTGGCTGGCTGGCTGACTGGCTGGCGAACTGACTGACTGGCTGGTTTGTAGGTTGGTTACGTTGTCCGTATGACTGGACAGCTGGGGACCTTCTGTGATGACCCCCATGCATTTTCTCGTTGGCAGCAAGATTGTATTACACTATGGAGAGGGAGAGTCCAGTGAGGATTGTCCAGTTAATCATCCTGTTTTGGCGGACAATCTGCCATTGCAAAATCACTTTTTTTTCAAGCAGTAAACTTGGATGCGTCTATGATGTGTCCAAAAGAGGCAGAATGTTGACCATTGAGCAAAACTTTTGTCGTACATGAAATTTGATCTTCATAGTCCACCCATCCTCATCATTCTATCTCAACCACCACATTTCAAAGGCGTTTTGGTCTCGAACACATCAGACCGAAAGTGAAGTTACTTCCGGGTCTGGGGGGGGGGGAAATGTTTCGAGGTCTGATGTTGCAAGACACCGGGGGGGGGGGGGGGGGGGTATGTATCAAACAGCCTGAGACGCGCGCGTGCGTATGGGGTATTACTTTTTTAGAACACTCCTGCGTCCTCTAAACAGCCAGAGGTATGAAACTCATGCCATGGTTAACTCGGTCATAAAAGTTAACTCGGCTCGGAAACTCAACAAAAAAAGTCCACGTCCCACAAAAGTCGTTGCCACAAAAAAGTCGATTGCGATTGTTCACGTACCAATTAGAGGCAACAAATTCCTGTGAGATTAGATGATTTTACGATTAACCACGATTTGAACCGATGTCACCAATTTCCCGGCCGCTCAACACAATAGTGAGATATCAAGACTGCATTAACAGATCGCGATTGTTACAATATTTGAACCAGCAATTTTATTTATAATTGATGGTATTAGGGGATATTGGATTTGATTCCTTGATTCTTCCACATTGCTTTAGTAATCCACAATTGGCAAGTGAACCAACCTCACAAAAAAAGGTAACAGTTGGGTCCGATGCAAAAAAAAACAACTTAACCTTCTTCAGTAATATGTCTTATAGTTTACCTCTCCTCTCTCTCTCTTTCTCTCTCTCTTCTCTCTCTCTCTCTAAAACATGGGGGAGATGGACCTGAATTAATTGTTGAAACTTTAAGTTTTAACCCCCCCCCCCCGTTCTTTTTTAGTGTGAAGTTTTGTAAGTTAAAAAAAGAATATGAAAAAAAAGGAGATATAGAAAAAAATCCTGCTATTCTTCCAGCGGACATGGGGAGATGGCCCTGGACTTGGCTGGACAAATGAAAGTGGCGTTGCTAAATACACCCATTCACACTTGCTAGCCGCTCACCAAGCATATCATTTTAATCAAACTCCAATCCAAAAGCCCGCATTTCAGATAAAGGTAGTCATAAAAGCCCCATTTTAAAAATTTAACCATACGCCTACTAATCAGTTAAGTTATTATTAATTAACTTGCCAATTTTAAATCGGGTCTATATACTTATCTACTATTTTTCATAGAAAAAATCATGTCTTGAAAACTAAAATTACTCCAAACTACATACCTCCCGCACCCACCGTTTTGTTAAAACGGTGGGTCAAATTTGAAGTTTACCACTTCAAAATTGTTTCTAGTAAATTTGCATGCATGGGAAATGTGTCTTAGTAAGCGAACGTTTCAAAGGTTTTGCCCGTAAAGGTAGACACTCCT
Source organism: Ophioderma brevispina (assembly GCA_023653785.1). Lineage (NCBI taxonomy): Eukaryota > Metazoa > Echinodermata > Ophiuroidea > Amphilepidida > Ophiodermatidae > Ophioderma > Ophioderma brevispina. The sequence continues at coordinate 29,429 of JAMKCH010017179.1, forward strand.
CCCCAGCACCCCCGGCCATATCGTTCCTTTCTCTTTCGACTGGTCGGCCCCTCAATTAGCGGACAGGGAAAGAAAACCAGGGGCAAACTCCTACGTGTCACGGCCACGGTGAGTCGGGTCTACTTGAATTTCAAACATCAGACCCAGAAGTAAAATGCGACTTCGGGGAAACATTTTGGGACATCGAAGTCAAGATTTTACTTCCGGGTTGAGTTTAGAGGTCTGATGTTTCGAGACACCCCCCCCCCGGGGTATTTGTCTCGAAAACATCAGACCTCGAAACATCAGACCGGAAGTAACTTCACTTCCGGGTCTAGGCTGATGTTTCGAGTCTGATGTTTCGAGCACAACCGGGGGGGATGTCTCGAAACATCAGACCTCGAAACACTAGACCCGGAAATAAAATGTTGACTGCGGCAAAAAAAATCAACCTTCCGGGTTCGAGGGTCTGTTCTTTCGAGGTCTGATGTTTCGAGGCATCCCCCGGGTGTCTCGAAACTCAGACCTCAAAACAACAGAACCGGAAGTGAATTTACTTCCGGGTCTGATTGTTTCGAGCCAGGTTGAGGTCTGTTGTTTCGAGGGTCTGATGTTTCGAGACACCCATTTTCAAAGGCGTTGATTTTATTGCACTCAGCCTTTGTGAGGGTCCAGGACTCGAAGAAAAGAGCGTGCAACCGCCGAGTTTCGTTGCTTTGGTACCCCGTCTGACGCAGTATGTGAGAGCTTTGTAATTGCCTCAGTGTCCTTGGCATTACATTACACTTCCGGTTGCACTCTCTACAGCATCCTTATTTGTCAGTCATGAGAGAGCAAGAATTTGATTTGAATTGCGTTAATTTTCCCACTTCCACGGCGAAACCATTTACGCTTGCAAAGTTTATTTCGTAAAAATTATTGATTCAAATATCACAAAATACAGCCATTCAGCATATTCCGCCAGTTCGGTTTCAAAGCATAGGTGTTAGAGGAGAATAAGATCGAAAGGGTACTGGTCGAAATCCCCGGCATTCAAGACAGGTGTGAATAGAGTGAAGTCATAAAACGTGGATTCTTTGCCCTGCGACATGGCTGCTTTATTGCATAATATGTAACTTACACTTACCCTCAAATGAATAGGAGTCTGAGTCGCCGATTTTGAAAACATCAGGAAGGTTGGTTTTGATCTATACAATATGGCGGGAAACAATGCATTAACCATGTCAAAAATATAGAACATATGTGTGTATATGTGCACAGCAGGGGTATGCATTGTTTCTGCCATATGTATAGGTAAAAATATTTCACTCGGCGGACATTCTTCAACTGTGCGGCCCCGCCCGAGTATCCATGTGTAGAGGTCAGTGGTACTTACCATCGCATTGCGAAGCAGCTCAGTCACAAATGAGAAAGGAACATGGCCAAGGAAACAACGCTGCAAAACGAACAACGTGCTTGGGCATGGCTGTTGTTTAAAAGAAGAAACATACAAATTAACACTTAAGTGAACAAGGGGGGTTTTACTACCGTTGGTGCCCCCAAAGGGGGGGTTCCATGGGCCCCCCCCCCCCTTAAGGAAGGAAACCACTTTCCGAGGGAATTTTTGCCCTTAAAATTTATACCCACATGTGAGGATCATAAGCAACCCCAAATCAGCAATAACAAATGAGATTGGTATTTTGGGGCAAATGTAGGGGCAGACCAAAACATTGTTTTCAAACACGCAAAATTGGGCAAAAAGACGGAGAAAATTCCAAAGGAGCCTGTGCTTACATCAACATTTTGAAAACTATTTTATTGTTGATATCTATTCTAGACTAGACCCAGATTACTTATATTAACACAAAACTAGCCGTTTCCGGCGGTGTCTTGAGTAGTTTAGGGCAAAGAATGCCTATTTTTGTTAGAGATTGTATAGGCTGTCTCAGGTTGTTGCAAAACTAAGACACCGTCATTTTCCCTAGATAGAGGGGAGGGGGCGGGACAATTAGGAACGGGGGGGCAACCAGGACAGGATGGAAAGGGGGTGCAGCACAGAGAAGGGTGAAGGAAGGAGGGGGAGGTTGGGAGAGGAAGTGGTGACGGACAGGGAGGGTTTGGGGGAAAAAGAGAGCAAGCCAAAAAAAAAGGGGGGGCGGGTGGGTGTGGCCGGGGGAGGAGTTGCGGAGGGGGGGGGGGGAAAAAGGAAGCGCAACCTAGGGAAGGAACCGCGATGGGAAAAAAGCCTATCGCGCTGGCTCGCCTATCGCCCCGGGGGCTGCCCCCTGAGAAAACGTAGGGCTATTTATCTTACGAAAGAAACCTACGATAGGGAACCACCAAGAATGCCGAACCCACCCCAGAGACAGCTGCTAGCGTCAGGCTTTCCAGTACAGGGGAAGCATCAAGGGGCGAAGGAATTGGGGGGGGAGTCTTCGGCTCTAGGACTGGGCATACCGGTTTAAAGTTAATAAGGGAGACGGAACAAGGTACTAATGGTAATCATCGCCTCCGAATAGACACGTAGGAACGAAGGGGGAGGAAGGGGGGGGAATGCGTGTGTGTGGAGAAGGGGGGTGTGTGGGGTGGAGCAATAGAAAAGATTCGGAGAAGATAGGGAAGCGAGGACGAGGGGCGGGAAAATGGAGGGACTTAAACGAATAAGGCAGCAGGGGGGAGGGAAGGGTGCTAGGGAAAAGGGGTTGGGGGAGGGAGAATGAAATACGAAGTGGACAAGTCGCTTCATCATATGTCCCCCCAATTCATAACGGTCAGTCTACTGAGCCCCTCAAGAAAGACGAGATAGGGAAACTTAGCGAAACCAATCTTTGCCCTAGCAAAGAAAGCCTTACATCTTATGACTATGCAGCGTAGGCGAAGGGCATGTCGCGAAGGGGCGGTGTAGGGGGGGCAAATCACCGACACTATATACCCGCCGCCAGAAAGGGCAGAAATTCCTTCGCATTCACTGGTCCTCACTGGATGTGTGCAGGTTCGTCGGGCGCTTCAGGTATATATATAAAGCTAAGAGAAGTGGGTCGGAAAGGGGAGGGTAAAACCACCGCTCCCCCCATACCCTTGCCCCCAACCATGCCTCACGATCTATACTCCTATGACAAGGAGGGTCAGGGACGATGCTGTTCGTCTTCATGTTCCCGGAAAATGAAACAAGTAGCAGAAAGGGTGCGAACAGGAGGGGGCGTGGAATATCTTGACCATTGGTAAAGAACAATATTACGCCGAAGTGAAAAAAAAATACCCACAAAAAACGCACCGAGGTTTACAAATAAATCAGACAAATAACACGTGAAACAACAGTAGGGAGAAAATCAGAAGCGGAAATAGCACAGAATTATTAATGATACGCCTGGAGCGAAAAGCGGAGGGGAAACGAAGCTGGAAGGGAAAGTATGAGATAGGCGACACGCATAAAAAGCAGCAGGAGGAGAGCGGGCGACGGTGAAGAGGGGGAATCGAAAGGACAGGAGAAGGGCGGGAGAGGGAGCGAGCGGCGAAGAACGAAGCAAGACATGAGACCATGACGGCACCACTGACCAGAAGCTCGGAGAAATACGACGGGCCGGAACTAGCCCCGTCGTGAGAGCGGAAACGAAGCATAAAACACATCTAAAGAGATTTACCGGATCCTCGACAGAGTGGCTAGCCGTGAAAGAGTTAGGAAGACGGGGAAGCAGGGCGGGGAAGGGGACGTCGTCAAAGCTGACGTCACGAAAGGCGGTATGTCGAGGGAGTGGCAGGAACGGACAAAGGGGAAGGGGAACCCCCCAGGGGAGGTAGGAAATCGTAAGGCGGCCGGACTAAGACCGGGCGACACTTTGCCGAGGGGAGTGCGTACGAAGATTCAGCTCGTGTGCGAGAACTATGACTGCTCCCTGGCACGGCAAGCGGGGGGAGTGGAGGGAAAGGTCGCGGCGGGCAAATGTGGGAAACTGACATCGGTAATAAGACGAGAAATAAAAAAGAGGTATGCGCCATGCCACGAGATCCTCGGAACCTAGAAAAGTTTCGCTCGCCCTACTTGTGCACAGCCCGCAGGCATTGGCTGAAGTATCAGGGCGGGACAGTCCCTGAGACGCGGAAACAACCAAACCTAGGGGGGCCCCGTACGCCCCCACGGGGGGCCGAGAGGGTGGCGACCAGCCGCTCGTCAGGGGCCCAAGTGGCCGACAACGCTAGCTGGTTGACCAACTGGTAAGTCCCTTTTTTAGATCACACCGGCCCCAGGGAAAAGAAACGTCACGCTATTAAGGAACAGAGGCGGTTGGCGCTCGTAAACCTAGGAGGGGCGGGGGCGGCGGAGACCGGGGGGTCACTAGGATACCCCCCAACCCCCCCCCCCTGGTCACTCAAGTGTTAATAAAAAAAACACATGAATTTGAATAGAATGGACCAACTTTAATGTTAATTAAATCGCCAGTGGATTGAGAAGAAAAGTATTAGTAGGCCATTGGTCTACCAAATCTATGTTTATAGCAAGCGGGGCAATGCAGGTGATCATAGGGTGAGAAAGAAAATCTAAGGTCATTTGAACTGCGATAATAATGATCACATTTTGCTTCCATAATGACACTAGCACCGGGTACCCCAATTCCTACTCCCACATGTAAGTAGTAAAAATTTCAATTCCCTTGGCAAAGTTCAGTACTTTTAGGCGAATACATCCCCCACTGCAATGGTTTTTTTTTTCTTTTTTGGGTATGATATATGAACCCAGATCACACAAGGTCTGTTCATGTCAATGTAGGACAAGTACAATACAAAATGAACTGTGTCCTTGGTGGGAGGGATGAGCATATTGTAACCTCATAGGGACTGTTCCCTCATTTTTCCCCACTTAGATCCAGTGATTGAGGCAGGCAATCATCTACGCGTAGTCGATCGTCTTACGGGCCGTCGTCTTTCCGTCGTACGTTCGTAACTATGTATGTGGTTAGTTATTTTGGCTGCGTAAGCGCTATCGCTCACAAAAAATTCTAATAACATGTTGTTGTCTAGCCAGGCACACCTCCAATTAAATCTGAACAAATGGGCAAATGAATATCAAATGCGATTACTTTATTTTTGGTATATGAGTGGATCAGAGGGGTTTAGTCAAGGCCTTAATTACAACAAATTTATATAAGTAAGATAAGGAAGGAATCCAAGTCTAACATTAACGTGACCAAGGGGTTTTCAATCCAGTTGGCGACAAAATGGCGGGGGGGGGGGTGGTAAATGGGACCCCCCCCCCCCAGGGGAACATACAACTTTCCAGGGGGAAAAAATTTTGGACGAACGAAATTTATACCACATGTGGTGAGTCATAAGACGACAAAACCCAATCAGCAATAAAAAATGATTTTTGTTTCTTGGGCGGCAAATCAAAATTAGGGGCAACATTGTTTTCAAACCATCCCCTCGAGAAAACAGGGGTGAAAAAGAAGGAAACCGAACTCGTTTCTAGGTGCATGGACCAATCCACCTTATTAAGGAAATCGAATGGTAGAGACGGCGAGTCGAGGGAACAGATCACAATAAGTGGTTGGGCAATCGGCTCGTTGGGGCGCGGGGCCTTTGCCCCTGGGCTGCGAGAGTAAACCGTGAAGAGAGTTCCACCTGGCCCATTAAAGACAAAAAACAGACAAAGCGAAGGAATAGGGGCGCGAGCGGCAAACTCACCCGATGGGAGGGGTGGTAAAGGGTCTCTTCCCTCAGCCTCGCCGTCGATTGGATGCATTATTCCCGGTTGCAAAATAGACGTCATTTTCTCCATAGACTTTGTACAGTAACGGTTTAGCCAACGTCCACATGAAATTTGTTTTCAGCACATAACGGGGTTTAATTATTTTTACTGTTACTAATAAGTGTTACTTATATTTAGGTGTGAAAATATCAGCAAAAAAAAAATGGGTTTGTTTTTTTTTTTTTATTTTTATTAAATATTCTCAGATGACTTCAGTTAGTGCCCCCCCCAAGGGGGGGGGGTTCCATTGGACCCTCATATAATTAACTCATTAACGGCTTAGGGCGATTTTAATTATTTGGTATGAAAAGAAGAAGCGCATTTAAAAGTCAGACAATTCCAAAAAAAATCGGCGACAAAAAAAATCCCACGCGCCGGTAAAGCGGACAGCGCGAAAAACAATTTAGAGGGTCCCTAGGAACCCCCCCCCCCCCCCCCTGGTCACTTAAGTGTTTTTAAAGGGCATTTCGTTAGTCATCGCACCTTTGTTTGTTATGTTTTAATAGAAAGTCTTATTTCCAAAATTAGAGTTGATTTGCTCTTGCATTTTGGTGTTGTGTTACGAGCAAATGTGCTGTCTTACAGTGGCCCATAGATGACCATAATTTTGTGTTTTAAGAATAAAAAATACCAAATTGCGGAATTTCTTTGCCAAGATGGCGGAATATGCGCGTCAGAGTGATTTGGCACACATACTATACCGTAACAACTATATACCAAACCCGGGTTACGATGATACAAAAATATCAAACAACAGCTCCATCACTAGGTAATGGTAGAAATGCTTCATAATATATACTGAATGGAGTTTCGAACAACACTCTCAATTTTCAGAAATTAAAGTGTTTAAAATGAAATAGACAAAGTCCGTCACTGTTCACAGCTATAAGGGAATTGCACAGGTTAAAGCAATAATAGCCCATTTTTGGAGGACGCCCCCAATTTCCAAAAAAATTTGAGAATTTTTCCACGGTTTTGCATAGGTAACGGCTAGTACACTATACCTGTGAATGGTTATTAAACTCCAAAATGTTACGTGAAGAATTTTGTATTTTAGAATATGATATCGGACTTTCTCCGATAATAATTCAACGGCTGTTGGAACGGCATTCCAATGAAATAGGCCCGGAAATAGGCCATGTGCGTGTATACAGACCATACCATTAGTGTTTTATTGTTCAGAAAAGTCAAGTTAGAGTTAATTGAGGGGGCACTATTCTCAAACCTATGGACCGCAATAAATTAGCATTTCCGCTCTGCCGTTAAGTTACAAGCTGAGATCCCATTTCTAAATTACAAAACGCTTATACGCATTATTTTTTTAGCATTCTCGTTCGCAGGTTATAGTTTCCTAGACAATTACCAACATAAATTTGTAAAAAATCAATTTTGAAAATTGGAAATTCAAAAATGTGTGTTTTGCTCTTAAAGCGGCATGGCACATTTTTCACAAAATAGAATTTCTTAATTTGCTCTCAAATGATTAGTCTAGGCCAGTGGAAAGAAAGGAGAAGGAGATATAATTTATACTTACATATAAAAAATAACATACCCCAAAACAGATGAAGGAGACATTGATATGAGGATTAAGGCACTTCCAGGTAAGGTGTAGGACAAACTTGTAAAGGTCCAGGAATGAGAAGATAAACTAGTCCAAATCTTTACGGGGCAATTCCAATTTCAATAAACAGGGCCACCAAAAAAGAATACAATACCAGTGAATCATTGTGAAACTATTGATTTTCAGTCTAGTGGACATGAATAGATTCAAACCAGTCACCTGTGCAATTTTATATTATTCTCTGAAAAATCAATAGTCCCTAATGGGGTCATCACCAATAAAAATTGATGCTTTCTGCCTCTCCCTCATTGCCCTAGACTTGACACAAAACCACATCAATTCTATTGCATTTCTGGGACCTTTAAGTTTTCCATAAAACTTTAATCAACAAAATAATGTGCATATTACATGAATTATTTTGACTGTATCACTGTATATATTAAACCACAAAGGCTATAGGACGTTCAATCAAACAGTGTGCATAGGCGTGGGAGGTGGGGGGAACAAGCATATCGGCGTGCGGTTCTTGTGTTACAACGCCATTTCGTCGTCTGATGAATTAAACGTCGCCGGCGACGTATTTTATTAAATTACCAAAATTTTTTATTTTTTGAAAAGTTGGAAATTTGGTTTGGTCTTAATCATTTTCGGGTGAGGGCTTCTTTTTTTGGATATTCAAAGCTTTACAACCATGCAAAAATATCGAGTTTTGAAATATATTGAGGGCGCAATATCTTTCAAAGTCTTGCCAATGTCTCTTTAAAGGCAATATTGGCACATTTTTTGAAGAGCGCCCCAAGTTTCAAAAGTTTGATATTTTTTGCCCACGTACTGGTTAATTTGTTAGGAAACCTATACCTGCGAACTGAGAATGCAAAAAATGCGTATTGTATCACAAAAATAAGCGATTTTGTAATTAGAATGGGGAACCCAGATTGGCTTAACGCAGAGCTGGAAATGCTACGTTTATGTTAGTCCATGATTGATGTGAATTAGTGACACTCGAGGGGAAAAAACCTCTAACTGGGACTTGACCGGAGTATTTAAAAAAACTAATGGATGAGCGTAGACAAAATTACATGGCGCTATTTCCCGGCTCTATTTCACATTGGAAGGCGTTTCAGCAGCCGTTGAATGATTATCAGGATACAAAATTACTTCGTTTGTGAAATATAGACTTTTCGGCTTTAAACCAGTCACAGGATAGGTTTACTAGCCACGTTACAATTGCAACCGTGTAAAAATCGCCAAGTTTTGAAAAAAGTGGGGGCGACATTCAAAAAAATGTGATAATATATTGTTTTAAGTACGGAAAAAAATCTCGCTGCCCGGCCATACAATGATATGTGTAAATTACAACTAAATTTTGTAAATGTTTCGGATTTAGGCTTGAAGGGACTCAATGACCCGTTTGGCCATATATTCCTAGTTGCAAGGCAATGAGTTAGTTTGGGGTTTTATTTTGTTAATTCTCCAGAATTCAGAATCCATTGCTTCTTATAATTGGGCATTGGTTTTATAGGATTCTTAATTTTGGAGAACCAGGTCGTTTTTCATATAGTCAGTAGTCATGTTTTACGCCTTGTGGTAATTAAAAGATTTAAGACTGGTAAGTTTCAATTTTGATTTAGGCTTCTTTCTAGTAATTTTGCAATTTTATAAATGTGCGAAAAATAGTCGAATCAGATATAATTGCAGGGAATCACATTCCAAGAAATGATGAAAAACAATCAACTATTTCAGAAATAATGGTTCTGTGCATGCTTAAACATGGTCATAGTTAGTAAAGTGCTTTTGTACGTCTGTGTTAATCAAATGTTGACTTCATGTTTGTAGTTCGATTGTAAAATGTTAGTGAAAAAGATTGTGATTGATGTTGAGGAGTGGATGAAAATTATAAAGCCAATAGTTATCGCACACCAATGTTTCCACAATCAGATGCGATTCTTATTAACATATGCTTTATAGCAGATTCACCCATCGTGTACAAGGAAAACGTTTGGACAGCGTAAGATGTAGTGGCGGGGAGGAGGAGGCAGAAAAAGAACAGAGGACGAAAAAATGAGGAATAGTGACCAAATCACCTGCTTTCATGATCATGAGCAAAGAAATTTGGACTTTCATGTTGACATCATTTTTTCAAGTCTGATGTGCAAAGACTTTTGTGTTTCTTTTATATCCATAAACACGGGCGCTCAAAAGTCAGAATGTTTTTGTGAAAGTTAATTCTGGAGCTAAAAAATGGCGGATTATGATGCTTTGAAGATGCTTTCGGCAAGGGTGAAGAATTGATTTTTCTCTTTGCTATACGCATCTAATGTTTCAATAGGTTTAGGTGCCTCGGCCGCCCCCACCCATTTGAATTTCCACCCATTTGCACATGCACCTCATCAATGCCTACACCTGTCGGAAACAGTACTTAGAAGGTGACACGATGGGTTGCTACATAGTTAGTACGATTAATTCTATTTTAATTTAGACCTAAGGTAATCCAATGTCGTATGTTAGTGTATAGTTAGCATGCAAGAAGGATAGCGTAAATCTGTACTGAGATTTTGGACCCGATATACTTTATGACTCCAGAGACTCTATATCGGTCCAGGCACTGATAATATGTACCTGGAGCCATATGCTCCTGACCATGTTTGTATTAAATATGCTACAAAGGAGCATATCATGCACATTACTAAAGAGGACCTGTGAGTCATATTTGACGTATCAATATGGGCCAGATAATTGTAGTTCAGGGGAACACATAATGAAATGTGCTCCGTGAGCTATATTTGATTAGATATATTTGTCAAGATTATTTATGCTCCAGGACTATAATTTAAGGGACCCTCAATAATCTCATAAAGATTCGCCAGTGGCCGATAACCAGATGATCCTTGCAAATGGTAAGGGGTGTCACATGTAAGTGTTGTTATGTGAAATCAAAAGAAAGGTGCCAGGGAAATTTTAATTTTTTGAGGGAGAGTAGTTATTGAGAGTCTGCTTATGGCCATAGTACACTGTACTACAAGGTTCAGTTCATTTGCGGAGGGGCGAGCGGAGAGGAGAAAAAGAAGAAAATTAAGTCAAGGGAAAGTTGGCACAATTGAGATAGTGGATTTACGTAATATGGGGGGGCGTGCGCCCCAATACCCTTGAACCCCCCACCCCACCACTTCTCCAACCACTCACTCACCCTGACTTCCTCCACCCCCACCGCCTCCACCACCACCCCACACTCCCCCACCATCCCACCTCCCCCCCCCCCACACACGACTGAATCTGACTTGCCACTGAAGCGAGCGCGTAAGACTGCCAAGTATCTAATGATGAACAGTCAGACAGCAGAATCACGACTGGCAATGCATTATTTTTCTTTTTCACATGAAATACAATGAAGATATAAGGCAGCGCACAGACTCAATTTCCTAGTTGGTGTAAAACAGTTATTTAAACGTTTGTTAGTGAAACAACTTCGTTATTGGGGGCCATCGTAATTTACGATTTGTTTATTTTTACAGTATATGCAGAAATAGTTGCCTAAATAGTTCTACTTAATTTTAATGTTATCCTCAGTTATGGGTTTGGTTATAATTATAATATAACTTGATTTGAGAGGTTTATAAACATAAGGATGTGTAAAATTAAAGGTGAAAAACATTAATCGAATTATATGTGTTACATAATGCGTAAAGTCTGACGGACGACAAAGTTCAGAGAGCCCACCATCATCATTTAAAGCTGTGATCCAAAATCATAATAATGGTACATCGTATCTGAATAACAAGTCGAGTGTACGTAGTAATAAATGTATTGTTTTTGAGTTAAGCGAAACCAAACGGTTTAGTTCATTAGAAAGTATAGCCATTGTTTGACATGTCGGACTTGAATTAATACATCACTGATTTGCACTGTATTACAGACACGCATTGATAAATGAAATGGGATTGAATCATAACAAATGAGGCAATGGGAACGCGATATGTTTTGTGTTTAAATGCAAATCACATGACCTTCGTGATCTCTAAATCGTACAACAAATTATCAATACAGGTGATTCCATTGTGTACACTTTGTGAACGCCTCAGACTGAACTGTAGGAAGCGCAAATTCATTGAGTCTTGGAACAGATAGACCAGGTTGTTCTAACACGCCTCTTAAATCACAGTAAAGAGTTTTTGTGTCAATAGTGATGCGGTAATCTCATGAGAATACTGAATAGTGCTGAATAGATGTCTCAACAGATATAGAGAACTGATTTTTCTCTGCTATCGGACTAAATGTTTCAATAGGTTTAGCGTGGAATTTTAATTTCCACCCATGCACATGCCCCTCATTCAATGCCTACCTTCGGAAAAGTACTAGAGGTGACACGATGGGTTGCTACTATAGTTACATTACGATAATATCTTTTTAATAGCCTAAGGTAATCCATCTGTCGTAGTGTATCGAGCATGCAAGAGCGTAGCGCCTCTACGAGATTTTGGCCCGAAATTATGCTCCAGGACCATATTGTCCAGGACGATATGGTCCTGGAGCCATATGCTCCTTGACCATTTGTGTATTCAAATATGCTCAAAGAGCATATTCAGCACATTCAAATGTGTTCCTGGAGCATATTTGACGTACAATATTGGTCCAGATTATTTATGTTCAGGAACATAATGAAATGTGCTCCTGGAGCATATTTGACTTAGAATATTTTTCCAGATTATTTATGCTCCAGGACTATAACTTCGGGCCAAAATCTCATAAAAGCGCCAGTGCGTACCAGACCTTTGCAAATGGGGGGCAGAAGGGGTGACAAGGCATTTTTGTGGGCTTATTTGGGTCCTTCTCCATAGACACGGTACAAAGGTCATTTTTCATTTGGGGGGCGAGAGAGCGGGGGGGGCACAAGACAAGTTTCGTGCGTGTTTGGGGGGGCTTTGCGCCCCCCCCTGACCCCCCCCCCCCCCCCCCCCCCCCCCCGCTGTTTACGCCACTGGAAGCGAGCGAGCTGCCACGTATCTATGGAACAGTGACAGCAGGTCACGCTGGCTTGCTTTATTTTCTTTTTCACATGAAAACACTGGTGCAAAGTGCAGCGCCGACCTCTCCAGTTGGTAGAAACATTTGAAACAACTTCGTTTTGGGGGCTCGTAAATACGTTGTTTTATTTTACAAGTATTGTAGAAATGTTGCTAAAAGTCTACTTCATACCTCAGATGGTATAATTATAATTATAACGATATTTTGAGGGTTTAAAAACAAGGTTGAAAAGTGAAACAAATCGTGTTTAAATAATGCGTGGTCTTGACAAATTCAGGAGCCCCACATCATTTTAAAGTTGACCAAATCATAAAGGGACATCTTATCTGTAAAAAAAGTCTGTGTACGTGAAACTGTATCTGTTTTGAGAAAGCGAAAACCACGGTTAGTTCATAGATTGCCAGTTTGAACATGATGACTTGAAAAACATCACTGATTTGCACTACAGACCTGTGTGGGGAATCAAACAAAGAGCAAGGACGCGTGTCTTTTGTGTTTGTGCAAATCCATGCCTTCTGACCTCGTACAACAATTTCTACGGTTATCAATTGTGTCACTGTGACCTCAGGACTGACTGTGAAGCGCCATTATGTCTGAACAGAGACCGGTTGCTAACCGCCTTAAATCCAGAAGAGTTTTTTTAAGCAAAGTGATGGGCTCATGGACTGAATGGCGATTTCGAGTATAAAAACAGATGAGAACTGAACCGGCCGATTTAAGGTTCCTTGCAGAAGTGGGGCACATGGAAGCGGATCAGGACACTACCTGTGATGTGTAACAGCACCACAGGACAATGGAACATCTCTTGGTCTGTCCAAAGTTGGCGTTAGTAAAAATGCACAGAAAGGACGCCTTTGCGCGAATTCAGCCCGGACATATAGGCGTACCACAGGCACCTTGGCTGCTCAGATTTGATGAACCACTTGTGTTTGGATCGATATAGAGAAGCAGATTTAGAAAGAATTTGTATCTGGCCGCCGTCTGGTTTTAAGTCTCAACAAAAAATAAGGGTCGCCCAAGGCTTATATCAAAGAGTATAGCCAAAGCAACATATAAAACACTAGTGAATATGTGTCAGAAACAGAAAGTAGGTCATAGTAATGGCCCGGGAGTGACCGGTCTAAAAGACTGTCGGGGAGAATCTACAAAATAGTGATTTTCACCAGCTTGGCTCATGAGTCCACCCTTCAACCAAGAACTAAATAACTAGTAACGTGTCTTATCACATAAGCCGGAACGCAAAATACCATGGGTTTGCCCAATGGTGAACAAACTTCATCTGCCGTTGCTAGCAGGCGATTCAATCCCAGATGCTTTAATGTTTCTTTTTTTTTCAAAAAACAAGTTATCACTAACCTAAAATCACAGAAGGACCCATAGGCACACATGTATGAGCCTCGTCCAGGAACCCCAGATTTATAGGAAAGTAGTCAAATGTTTGGATGTCGGAAGAAAGATTACTATTTTTTCTCATTTACACTGCGAAACCTTAGCTCTAAAAGATGTTTGGTATGGATGTTATGGGCGAAAATGTAACCATTTGGTCGACCCAATAGTACTTTTTACAACCATTCACTTTATGCGATTGAAAGGTTTGTTTGCCAAAACTTTGACAATTGTAATTCTTTGCGTATTACGATTTTCTTTAGGCTACAAGGTGAGCCATTCGAATTTGCTATTGTACGTTGGTATATTTTACACACCGCAGCTTTGAGCTCTTCCACACCACTACTGTTTCTGATTGAAATTTGGTTAAAATTACCGTTTACTGTTGGAGGATTTTCTAGGATGCAAATTTTTGCTAGTTTGTCAAGAAGTATCTATTAATAATTGATTTTCAAGGAATGTTGTAAGATAGAGAAATTAGTGTGCATTCCATTTCGACTAGCTTAGGCAAAAAAAACCTATTTTTTCAATAGACCTACCGGTTTGTTGTCTTCTTCAAGTTTTGAGTGATTAGCAGCAGTTGTCAGTTGAGATTCGTTCCCAGAACCAATTGATATCAACATAAAAACTTCTAGTGAAAAACCATTTCACAAGTGAACACCAAAAAAAAAAACCGTTATGTGATTGGCTGTTGGAAGGCCTATGTAAAACCTTTATTTCCAGATGGGTCTACTTAGCAGCTTTGTGAGATCAGCAATGTGATTACAAACATTTGCAATTAAAGGCGCCATTTCGTGATCCCAAGCCTCGTCCCCCAGACTTGCCTCAAAGAAGTTGATGAAGTTGAGATTATTATCATGAAACCGTTATCCGGAGTAATTCCAAGTGTGCCTAATCGTACGTGCAAATTCGGTCTCGTATCTGCTAAGAAGTTAACAATTTTGTATTTCTGTCTGTAACGGACTGAAATTACACCACAGTGGCTATGGGACCGTGGGAAACAAGCAAATTACTGTAACGCAAACCGAAGATCGGATAATCTCAATTCCGTGAATAGGGTTTTCTCAAGGATAATCTAGTGAACGATGAACTCTAAAAGGTACGGGAATCACGACGAAATGCACCTTAAGAAAACAGAAGGACACGTTTTGCTAACTAAAGGCTTTGTGCATATGATGGTGTTTGAAACATTCCATATTTAAAAAAAATCATCAAATTAAATGTGGTTTGAAACTTTCCATAGTAATACAAGGTTTAGTGCGTGTACCCACAATGTGTCGTTTTGCATACATTTTTATTGTTGGAGTTGTTACTTGATTAGTACTCTCTAGATTTCTTGGATTCAAAAAATAAATTTCATGGATTGCTATTAGGGACAAATACAAGTAGGTAAAATAAATCAAAATCTTTGAAAATAAATCTAATCGATTAAAAAAAGTTTAATCATCCATTTTAATATAAGAAATTTAGAGAGTAAGCAAAAAAATACATGCTCAAAATTACAATTGTCAAAGAAGAAGGGGTTTTGTAATAAGAATCGAGGAACTTCTCGCTTGTAATTGTAAAGCACAAATTTTGGGAAAGCAAAATTCGTCCGTCTATATAAATAGCCCAAGCTCACAAATTCATATGTAGTCAATTACAGGTATAACGGGTAATGACTACGTTTCAAGGCTTTGTTTAGGTGCAATGGGATCGATACAGACTCGAAGCTTTCCATTCGGTTTGATCACGTTACCAAGTTTGATACCCGATTAGTAGCTGCTTCAACTTTTTGATCACGCTCAAAAATATAAGTCTTTCGGTTCATCTTTGAGCTTTGGTTTTCAACGCGATAGGCATTAGGGGGGGGGGACGTGGGGGCATGACTACTGGAGTCAAAGTATCATCAGTTGTAGGTGGACAAGCCCTGCCTGGCCCATACAACCCAAACCTTCAAACACTCTGAAATACTTTCGTGTTCAAGATATCCTGGTTTTACACTTTGTGGGTTCACTTTGTTGATTTTTAACCGATGTGTTTTTCACTTTGATTACATTTTTTACCAGAACCACTTTATTTACATTTTCACCGGTGTTTCACCTTATTAGGGATCCAAATCAATACTCAACCGACAGGCATTTTCCGGTTCTGCCCGGTTCCAGGCTGTTCATTTAATCCGCTCAATATTCGAATCCTTTAATCAGATTAAGTATTCAGAAAATCAAGAATTAATTGAAAGCTAGGAAACCGGGCAGAACCGGAACGGAAAACGCCCGCCAGTTGAGTATTGAATTAGTCCGTTTTACTTGCGTATGTGTATGCACTTGTCTTTCTGGGTTGGTCAGGTTCTCCATTGTTTTGTTATTGTCGTAGTTTTCATAATGACAATGTATCGCAACCCATTCCTAACCAATCAGTAGCATACCTTGCCTCCTATCTTTGGATTTGTCATTTGTAGCTTGCAACATACCTTGGATGGGAATTGATGCTTGCTTATCATAAAGTGAAAGCTCTAAATCAGACGTGAGTGCGTGCTCACAATGAGTTGCTTGGGACATGTTCTTGCGGCCTAATATCACATGTAGAACCACAGTCTACATGGGTGAGAAGTCTATAGGGAACACCCTGCAATAGCCATGGGTGCTACAATTTTCTTTTTTTATTTCCCCATTTTGTTACAGGTGGTTACCATGGGTGATGATTTAGCATGGTACCCACTCGCGTCTCGTCTTACCTCAGGATCACCCACAGATGAGTTTTGAATTTTGATCATATGCACATTGTTCAACTTTAACAAAATTTAGACTTGTTGACACTGTATCTAATTTTGATCAAGCTTTTCATCACTTTTTTTGATAATTTGTGTCTTTTGACACTTCCTGAACAAAATTGGGATTGTTACTCGCACCCGATTTCTTTACAAGTTTGATAGAAAAAGCTTTTTCAGTGCTAGTGGGCTCAGAATCAAAGTCAAATTCATCACTAGTGCCATTAGTCCGAAGACGAACAACATAGGCATCAAATGATTTATCTGAACGTTGGTTACAATTGTTGAAAGTATACCTTTCACAATTTATATTGGTACGTCCCACAAAATAATCTTCCCAATATTTCAGGATAGTATCCATCCATGTTCTTGCGCTCCTCATCATTCTTGAAGGGTAGAGCATTGTGAATTTGCAAAGCATCAACGTCGATGCACATAATGAATGTTGCCACTCTGTAGGCATGATCATCAGTTTTGAGCTCGTATCTGTCCCACACTTGTGTGAACATTTCCCAGTTGATCTTTAAATTACCTTTCAAGTGATAATTGGAGGCTGGGATTGGAAACACGGGATGTTCAAGCATTGCATAAAGGACCTTGATGTACCCAGCTTCATGTATATTTTATCCAAAGATTACAAGTGACTGTGAGGGTTTTTTGATAGACTTTCTTGATGCATATCTGAGTATGCCAGAATGTCTTATCTGGGAACACTCTGCAGATGAAGGAAAACTACACTCTAAAAATATTTTACTCAGTGCGGGGAGTAAAGCGTGTTGAGTAAAAAGTTGAGTCAAGCATGGAGCAGGTTTTGGAACTGAAATTTGGCTAAAATTTAGCTTCTGAGGCACACATTTTCCCAAGGGGACCCTTAACAACTGAATTATGCTTCAACTGGAACCCTTAAGAACTGCTGGAGAGATGCGAAATGTGGTCTGAAGGGCCACACATACCCGTACCTCTTTCCTATGTCAGTAACCCCCCGGGCTTGAATGCAGCGGGGGCCCTTCCTGACCACACCTGCGCAAGAACTTTGGCAAATAAATTTGCGTTATTCTTCCATGGAAAGGTTGATGCAATACGTGACAAGCTGGATAATATGGTTTTGCCAAAGATAAGTGTTATGTGGCTGAAAACTGCACCAGCAGCTTTGTTGAATTTGAACCAGTGACAGAGGATTGTGTTTGGGATCTGCAATCATCTTCTTCGACGTGAGACTTGGATCCTATGCCAACATCCCTATTGAAAGATTGTTTAGACATCTTGGTTTCTTATATCACCAAAATTATCAACGAATCTTTGACTTCTGGGATTTTTCTATCAATTTATAGGTTGGCCCGTGTGAAACCGCCTACCAAAAAAAACAGGGCTCTGATTTTAATGATCTGAAAAATTATCGGCCAATTGCGAACTTAATGTTTATTTCGAGGGTTGACAAACAGAAAGACGTAACTCAAACCGAAAAGAAACATTAGAGAATTTCTTTAATTCTGCTGTTCATAATTAAAAATTGTTCTTTGTTTATATAATGTTTGCTTACAGTACCATATATGAGCTTTATGAGATGTTTACATATTGAGTAATGAATAGATTTGCTTAGTAGAAAATATTAAACATCGCATTTCTCAAAAGCTGTATTACAGCAGAATTAAAGAAATTCTTTAATATTTCTTTTCAGTTTGAGTTACGTCCTTCTGTTTGTCAACCCTCGAATTTTCATCTCAACTGAAAGCCTATCTGCGTAAATATGGCCTTTATTCTGATATGCAGTTAGGATATCGCCAGTTCCATTTAACTTCTTTCTTCTTATCGTGTCCAAACACAGTGGTGTTCAAATATGATCCAGCCATAGATGGGTACAATAGTGGAGTGGCCTATGTTAAAGGACATCGCCGGATAAGGAGAGAAGGGGGCCCTCTATAATCAACATAGTTATATTTCACCATCAAGTTTGAGTTGGTGTTTTACAACTACTTTAACATGTACGCAATATGTTTTTTATCCCCAAAATACACTTGTATCAAGAAAAGTGTGAGAACTACAGGGGCATGCTCTCTGGAAAAAGCGAAGCCAAGAGTATTCCTCCATTCCAATGACCATTTATTACTTAAATGAAGAAACAGGAAGATGTTGCATAGCTGCCCTTTGTTATGGAGCTTGTAATTGACGTCTAGACATGCCTTTTATCCTTCATAAGCTACAAAGAGGCTACACGAGGCAGCCCTTTATAACAATACCCAAATACCATTAGCTTATGCTACTGAGATTTGGATTATATAACTGTCTTCACACAAAGCAGACTCTGTAATACAACACAATGGCCCATGACCGCGCTATTTATATCATGAGCAAGCTAGCTAGCGCTATGAGCTAATAAAATCACAATTCCCATGGCACAGTTCAATAGCTTTCATTCACCATTGTATTGAACAAATACATCACCTTGTATTTTAGTATGATTTATGATACCCAGGATATGCAAGGTCAGCTGTCGTTAACATGTGCCCATTAAAGGCTTCTGAACTGAGCCCTTGGTAGATTAGCATACCTTACCACATAGTGATGTGGCATGGTATGTATGTAATATGTTGTTGTTGTTTATGGCAATTCCATTTAGTGTTCAGGCCCCCCAGAAAACAAAAATGCCAAAATGAGGTCTTTCCCCCCAAGAACCAGAATGCCACTCATATGTTGCTAAATAATATAACGCACATCCTCGCAAAGCGGCATTGTGGTTCTTGGGGGAAAGGGTTCATATTTGGAAATTTCAATTACCCATTGAAGCCTGTATTATAATTTTACATAAAACCGACTTCTAGGGAATTTATGTAAATTGGGATTTTTTGAAAAACAGGAAAAGTTAAACTTTGAACATGTCCCTTTAAAATGCGGAATGTTTCAAGTTCATCTGCTCTCATGAAAACTATAGAGGCCATCCTCCATTCCTTATCCGGCGATGTCCTTTGGTGAAGTTCATGCTAATTGTTGGCAACCACTATAAACGTATACTACTGGGTCTGACTATTCAGAAAAACGATGTTGCCATATTTTCTGATGACCTTTGGTGATCTTGACTCAAGGTCAAAGGTCAAAATGATCATACTGTTTGCATTTTAGCTGGAAGATGCCATTTTAAAGACCAGAAGGTCTTTTTGATGCCAAAAGACCAAGACGGGGAACCAATTTCAAACTCTGTGCAGTGTTACACCCCCCAAGAATTAGCAATGATTTATTTCACTTTGAGCAAGATTAAGTCATAAATTAGCACATAAAATATTGTAAATTAATCTAAATAATGTAATACAAAATATACGTGGTTTATGTACATACTGGTGTGTGTGAAGCAAATAGAATGAAACAGAAGATCTCAGAAGAGCTCGGAAAAGCGGGGAAACTTCTGGAATGTACCTGAACCTTAGTGATTTCATTAGAATGTGCTCCACTGAACTTCTCTGAATCATAGGTGGCGCACTGCTGCATAATTACACAGTCAGTGAGTAGCTGCTATGAGATCCCAAATCTATATATGTGGAATGGTAGAGGCATTTCCAGACTTATGATGTAATGGACTATATTTAGTACATGACTCATATAGAGAGGACTAGATCCTTCTAGAATTGTTTGAGAGGATATATAAAGCCCTGGTGAGAGAAGATGAGTCAGAGTATTACAACATCTACTCCAGGTATTGTTTAGAGTTTCTTAAATCTTGTCCAAGTTAGTATTAGCAGAGTATTATAGTGACACCTAGTTGATTCAAGTTGACAGCGACAGTAATCGCTGAAAATAAGTCTTATATTCGTAGTGGACATGTCATAGTAGTCTCAGCTCCAGTAGTTTCGTCCGACTGTGGAGCCGTCTTCGGTTTTGTATTCCGTGGCCTCTGAGTATCCAAGGATAAATAAGCTACAGCACTTTTGGACTTAATATTTAGTAGACCTCCGAGCTTCGGAAGTCATTAGGAGCTGGTTTTTTCAGTAAGCAGACAGTCGGTCCGTGGACACGGCCACTATTGGAAATTGAAAGTTTTTGACGCTGGAACATTCGCCAGGAGTCTTTGCAAGTACTGGCATTTATAGTAATCTTGATGCAGCCCGCGTTGCGGCCCACCAAGGTAGTAAGTAGTAGTTCATTAATGAACAACTTGATTAAGATAAATCTTTGATTATTGATACCTAATCGATGTTTGAATGAGATTGACTTAGACACACAATTAAAATAAATACTTTGTTTTAAAATTTGTAATCAAGTTCACAGTGTATTGTCTAGTTATTCAGGAGTTTGAATCCGTAGTTTAGAGGTGGTTTTGGCCTTGGTCAAGGTGACCGTAACAGCAGTATGCCAATAGTCTCAAAGTGATGATCTACTTGTTACAGGACCTAATTCAAAATCATGCACTAAGCTTTGAGTTTTGTTCATGAACGTGGGCACTGGCAGTATGGAGACGGAGAATATCATGAGCCCGGGGGGTACTCATATTTGGTTTGGTCGGGATGTGCAGCTGAGGAGTCGCACCCATATACCCATTTCTAAGGGTCATTGGTAGAAAACATTTCTGGGAATCGCATGCGAGCCCCACAAAATTTCAAATTTTTAGCTAGATTTTGAGCCATTTTTTTTGTGAAAGGATTTCTCATGAAAATATGACCCATGTCTTAGTGGAGGGGCCTATGTAAAATTTGGCGAAGTTCATGTTTATTGTTGGCAACCACTATAAACATATACTACTGGGTCCGACTATTTAGAAAAACGATGTTGCCATTTTTTCCATTGACCTTTAGTGAACTTAACGCAAGGTCATAGGTCAAAATGGTCATACATCGTCCAAAGTATATCGACCTTGGTACCAAAATGTGGCAAATTTCACAAGAAACATTGCATGTGATATTCTTTTCGTTATTTGACCTTTTGTTTTCTTGTTATATGCAAATAACCTAATTTGACACAATAATATGCATAAAATTGCCTTTATGCAGACCCCCAGTCCTGTCCAAAGCAAGAGTTAGGCCTCAAGTTTTTGCACAATGCAGTCATCTGTAAACACTCTGCTTGAATGTAGAATGAACCCTACACAACCCCCATTATTTCTTGCTATTAATACCCATGGATAAGTAAAGTAAACCAAGTTTTGTAAAAATGTGCAAGGAAAATGGTCGATGTAGTCTATACCAAATCCATGGAACGAATCGTCGTTATTACCACGAAATAACCACGATTCACACTTCAGACAAAAAAGTGTGTATACTAGTTATCTTAGTCTCAGTTACATGTACGATGTTTTAATTATTCTTTCCATCCAGAGACCCTGAATAGTCTCGTCTAAAGCAAGATCAAGTTGGTCGCCCAATATCTTAAGTCTGGTTTGGGTAGGGACATGCCGCCGAGAGTCTGGAAGTAGGACCCATAGCTTTATCCTTTTTTTGCCAAAAAAGGGACCCATATAGCTATACCAGAGATGCAAATTTTGGGCCAAATTTAACCCCAATTTGCCCTTTTTCCTCAACATTTTGATATTGTAAGCCAATTTGGACAATTTTGACTTCAGATTGAGGACATTTGACTAATTTTCCCACAAATTTGAGAAAATTTTGAAAAAAAAACCCGACCCATTGCAATACCAAAATTAGCATGAAGAAAGGGGTAATTGATTTGCCAGACTTGGCTAAAAATGAGACCGATGTCTGTGGCAAGTCTCCGTATGGTCATTTGTGTTGAGAGCTCCCCCGGCCTATACCCAACCCCCATGCATCACAGCTGCTATTAATGCCCATTTGTAGGTAAACCAAATTGTGTTACACAGTTTGTACAAATGTGCAAGACAAAATTATGATTTTCTTCATTTGTATGACCCTCAATAGTCTATAGTCTAAAGCAAGATCAAGTTAGAGTCATCCCTACCCAGACAAATGCGATTTTCTCCATAAAAAAGTGCCAGAACATGGAAACATTGTTACTGCTGTCACTTAGCTAACATTCATATATGTTATATTCTTGTTCCACCAATAAGTTCACATAATCTTTATTACGTGTTCTTAACAACACACTGATATCTCAATTTAGCTTTTTTTTTTGACAAAACCCGTTTTCATTGAACATTGATCTTTTTGTCCCTAGTCTTAGTGTATAGAGTGATGCAATAAACCAGTCAAGATGATATGACCACTTTGACATGTCATAACGGAGGACAAGCATCCACTTGCTGAGGTATAGGTCCCTCGGTCGATTCCACAATTATCATGTGTTGTAATTGTTCATCACCACATTATCATTACATTATCCCAGTGGCGTAACCAGCGGGGGGGGCAGGGGGGCGAGAGCCCCCCCAAACAAAACCCTTGCCCCCCCCCTTCCGCCCCCCCCCCAAATGAACTGACCTTTTGTACAGTGTCTATGGAGAAGGACCCAAATTTGCCCCCTCAAAAAAAGTCTTGGCACCCCTTCAGCCCCCCCATTTGTAAAGGTCTGGTTACGCCACTGCATTATCCTGGGAAATCCTGTCACAGACCTTTTGGAGAAAACTGTTAAGATTGATGGGTTCGTTCATACGTGTCTATGACATTGTATTGCATACGCTTTACGAAAATAGCACATCCATATTGCTGAAATTTTCATATTTTGTGTCCAGAATTGTGCACTGTTTGCATTTTAGTTGGAAGTCTTTTTGATGCCAAAAGATCAAGACGGGAAACCAATTTTAAACTCTATGCAGTATGCCAATAGTCCCAAAGTGATGATGTACTTGTTACAAAACCTAATGCAGAATCATACACTAAGCTTTTGAGTTTGTTCATGAACGTGGGCACTGGCAGAATGGAGATAGAGAATATCCTGAGATCAGCAGCAGGTCGTCGTCGCCCCCCCCCCCTACACACACACACAAACAGAAATCCCACAAAAGGGGCAAAGGTCCACTATTTGTTGATTTTGTCCATAAAATGGCCCAAAGTGTACAGAAATTTGACAAGAAAGTTCACTTTTTAATGATGAGAAAAGGACCATTTTTATGGAGGTTAGTCTGCTTTTACCAAAATATCCACATTTTAAAAGTCGCGCACCACTAAATAGACTAGACTATAGACTGGACTAGACTATTCATGGTCTCCAGATCCGGGGAGGGTGGGGCACTGGTCATTGACAAGAGGATATCATTCACGACTAAGGAGGTTCAAAAAGTACCGTAAACAAGTACAAGTAATTTGATCGGTCTAAAAAGCACCCCCTAAATAAGTATGGTAAGTGTAAAATCCTACCTTTAATAAGTATTGGCAATATTTGACCCCTAAGCAAGTAGAAAATTGTTTCTTTGTAGGTTATACTGAATAGCTCATTTACACAAAGAGAGCCAAATACGATACAAACTCAAAATTTCCAAATCATACCCTAATGTAAGTTCAAGTCCCGGTTCAAGTATGAAAGCACACCCTTTTTTCAGATTTCAGAGTTTTTGCTACCCTTTTACGTGTGTATCGTGCACAATCTTGAAAAAATACCCATTTTACGCGTTTCTTTGGTCGCCCATGATATCCCCATGTCAATGACCTGTGGCGCCCGGGGCTCTGGATGGAAAGAATAATTAAAACATCATATATGTGACTGAAACTGAAAAGATAACTAGTACACATACTAGTCTCTGTAGTGCGAATCGTGGTTGTTTCACGGTTATAACAACGATTCATTCCATGGATTTGGTATATATAGACAACATCAAACATTTTCTCTTGCACATTTTCATAAAACAACTTGGTTTACTAATAGCCATGGGCATTAATATCAAGGTATAATGGGGGTTGTGTAGGGTTCACTATACACTGTGCATAAACATGAGTCCTAACTCTTGCTTTGGACAGAAAGGGTCTGAATAACGGTTAATTTATGCATATTATTGCCTCTAATTAGCTTATTTACATATAACAAGAGAACGAAAGGTCAAGTAACAAAATAAATAGCATCTACAATATTCCTTGTACAATTTGCCGCATTTTGGTACCAAGGTCGATATACTTTGGACGATGTATGACCGCTTTGACCTTTGACCTCATGTCAATGTCACTAAAGGTCAACGGAAAAAATGGCAACACCATTTTTCTGAATAGTCAGACCCAGTAGAATACATTTATAGTGGTTGCCAACAATTAACATGAACTTCATAAAATCACTCTCTGGAGAACATAGGCCCCTCCACTACAACGTCTGGCTGCTTCACTAATTTCCGCAAGGTCCTTGTCTGTGCATTGTTGCTCCAGCAGTGGACAGACCAGGAGATGTTCCATTGTCTGTGGCGCTGTTCCACAACCACAGGTAGTGTCCCGATCTGCTTCTAGGTAACCCTACTTCTGCAAGGAAACCTTAGATCGGCCAATTCTGGTTCTCAATCTATTGAGGCATCGCCATTCAGCCCATGAGGAGTCAGCTCCAGGTGGGAGATGCTCACAAGGTTCAATACCAATAAATAGATAGATGCTACTTGGTTGATTGCAAGTCATTCTTTCCACAAGACGACTCTCTTAAGCTCCTTAGAGACTGTTTCAAGAAGTTGGACTTCGCTTAAGAAAGTCTCTCTCTGGATTTGAGGCGGTTGGCAGCAGGTATCTGTCCAGACATAGGGTGCTTCACATTAGATACTTTGCAGTTACGCTCTTGCATGCTCGCTACGCTACGACGGATGTCTGGTGGAGCAATTCCTGCTAGGATGTATAAGTTTTCCGTTGATGTTGGACGGAGGCATCCGGTGATAAGGCGGCAGGGGGCATTTAACGCTGAATCAAGCTTCTTAGCATGGGTTGATCTTTTCCATACAGGGCAATCATACTCTGCACATGACTAGCACTGGGCAAGTGCCGTCGATCTTAGGGTATATGGGCGAGCACACCATCCTGCATACTTCACTCTTCGTCTTCTCGATGTGGGTCTTATAAGAGAGAGTGCGGTCCAAGGTAACTCCTAGGTAGATAGGGCTATCACAGTGCTCCAGGGGTGTTCCAGACTAGGTAACTTTAAGCTGACGTTTGGCTTCACGGTTGAGTAGGGGGAGAGGTAGAGAACCTTCTTTTTGTTCTCTCCACTGTTAGTAACTGTCAAGCAGTGAACTAATCTCTACAACACCAAATACTGTTTTCCTTTAACATCATTTCTTAAGTATACCCATATCATGACTAGACCTCAGCGCAGGCCTTTTCTAAGGTCTGCCTTGACTATAGCGTCATTGAATGTGGAGGGTTTTTCCAATGAAAAAAGTAACATCATTGCTGATTTGTGTAACAATCTCCAATGCGACGTCCTATGTCTGCAGGAAACCCACAGAGGAATCAATAACCACCGCCCAACCATACCAGGAATGGTCCTTGCCATCGACAATATGGAAGTGCTATATATGTGAAAACAGGCACTACAGTAGAAGCAACCTCAGTGTCTGATGACAACAACATCGACGTCCTCACCATTGAGCTTAGCTCTGTCATAGTTACATCCGTCTACAAATCAGTAGGCTTCAAGCACCCTCAACTCAGACTTGGGAATTCCACCAAACCTCACTTCTTCATTGGCGATTTCAACAGCCATAGTACCCAATGGGGCTACAATGAAACTTACAAAGACGGACAAGCTGTCGAAGAATGGATAGACAGTCAACATCTACGTCTCCTTCACGACTCTAAGCTGCCGCCATAATTTCATAGCGCCCGTTGGAAGAGAGGTTACAACCCTTCTCTAGCTATTTGTTAGGAAAACATATCTAACCTTGTAGGCAAGATTGTCCTGGATCCTTTCCACTAACTCAACATCGACACATCGTTCAAGTCAACGCTTGCCAATAGACCAAACAAAGGCCTTTTAAGTGCCGCTTTAACTACATGAAAGCAACTGGCCAATGGATCACTGAAGACCTGGATCAGAACGTGAAGATTATTGCTCCACAAATCCCATAAATATGACAAATTAATTTGCCCAACTGTGAACAAGACTGCACGGAGATTCATAGGAGGGAATATATACCAGGCCTTTTTCCAGAAAGTGCTCTAGATACTATCAAGAGTATATCACCATATTTGAAGCTGATCCTTTTTCGGCTGAAACAACTGCTAAAGTTTAGAAGGTTCGGAGAGGGATCTCCCAGGAAAAGATCAAAACTTGCACCACGCTAATTGAATCAATCGATATGACCCATAACAGCAAGAAAGCATCCGAAAGCTCCGAGGTGATTCCTACAGAACCTCCAAGCAGCCAAATGTCACACACCCAACCACGTTGCCCACCAACTTTTAAATTGCAAGTGCAGCAGAGAAGCCCAAGAAATCAAACTAGAACCGTATAGGTTTAGTGACGACCCTGGTTTCACTCATCCTTTCAACATGGACGAATTGGCATCCGGTATTGCTAAAACTTCAACCAGGGGCTTGACAATCATCTCAACTGAGCAGCTGTAGATATCTCGCCCAGTACAAAGGAATGGCTTCTTTGAGCTCTACAATTGGCTTCCTTAATTTTTTTTCTTTTTTTCAGATTTTATTTGTCAATTTGTCAGCGGGCCATGTCAGGCGTTCGTCCCGTCTCAGTATCCGCGGGCCACGGATCAGCAAACACTAGCTGAACAATCCTGGACACCACCACAAGCCAGCACCGATGACTTGTGGATACGAGCAACAAATTTGTCAATCAACAATCATCAGTTGCAAAAATTATAACATAAACAGTAATTATTTTGAACAAGAGAAGTGATAATATACAGAATAACACATTACCCCGGTTATAAACATAATAATATAACAATGATTCAAAAAATGACTCCAGAACCCCCCCCCCCCCCCCCCCCACCCCCCCAGTAGAGTTAATTTTTTTCGTTCTTTGAGCCCAAAGTCCGTTGTGTTTTTGCTTAGAAATCAATAACCGTATTAAGATTCTTTTAGTACTGTTTCGGCTCTACAAACAACGGACATATATATAGTTTTTCCTATACTTTAAAATTATCATGATCTCTGTGCCTGTTTTGGCTCCTTGAAGGCCTAAAAACACTCTCCAAAACGGTTGTTTCCGTGCCTCTAATGCACGTATTTTACAATTCTAACATTACCCCATGGTCAACCATTTATTATTCATAACCAGTGGGTTTTATTTCTTAAAATGCTCAATGATATATGATAGTCATCATTCTTCCCGATAGCATATTCTTTTCTTGGTAGCACAGAATCCACTATATGTTATTTTCCGCGAAATCATTGTATATTACGTTATCAATGTATTCACTCGATTATAGTTTAAAAGAAAACTAACTGCGCACTGCCATTATTTTTTTGGCATATCTCAAAGGCAAAATACACTTGGGTAAGCCCATAACATTAAAATGCTTGGCGTCGCAAATTTTGGCCTAATAAAAGTTTATATTCCAAAATTTCAGCTTCCGTTTTAAGCATGTAATTACGTTATGGCAAATCTAAATTAAAAGAGCAAGAGTCCTAGACTACTAAAGATTACTTGGTATAAGGAAACACATACCCTGACCTTGATTGGTCAGCAATAACCAGGATTATATGCAGTTGTTTAAGTATTAGACACTGAAAATACATCAAAATTATCTTAGTTATGTATATTAACGTTATCCAAAACGAAGACGAAAATACAGGAGTTCTCTACTCTCTCTGCGCTTATGTCATTTGTTCGCTTCCGGCGCAATTGGCTCCTCAAAGTTTTCTGAGAATCGTTGCATAAATGGAGGTAAAACCGTCACTTCTTGAACCATTTTACTCAAATACTTTTTAGCGTAATAATATGCACACTGGTGTAACACACAATGTTCTTTGTCTGTTTTGTGCACCATGTGGTAATATCATACGGAGTATAATGTCCTTGCAACGCCGTAAGGCCATGCCGGTGGCCCCCCGGACAATGTACACACGCTTTTAGGTGTGCTTTGGGGTGTTTTTATTTAGGTTAGACACGAATGGCCTCGTGTGTGAGATAACGTAATATACGCGAAAAAAGAGGGGCGCAATGTCAAGTTTTAGGACAGATTTTAAACACTTGTGATACAATCCTTGTTCACAACGTCTTTAAAAAGGGCATGGTTAATTAAAGAATTTGCCTGAATGTAGAAACTGAGAAGTTTGTTATATAGATCGACTTTTCCGCGACAAATAGATCTGCCCTAGAGGGAAAATATAGGCCTACTATCCCATGCGGCTATTTAATATAACCACCGTGTCGAAATTAATAATATGTTATAATCTGACCAATTGTGCATCATTAAAATTGTATTTC
This sequence comes from Ophioderma brevispina, assembly GCA_023653785.1. Taxonomy (NCBI): domain Eukaryota; kingdom Metazoa; phylum Echinodermata; class Ophiuroidea; order Amphilepidida; family Ophiodermatidae; genus Ophioderma; species Ophioderma brevispina. The sequence goes on from JAMKCH010017179.1 coordinate 58,097, forward strand.
TTCTTTTTCCATCGGTATCGTAAAAAAGAAACAGAACTTCAATGGAACTCAACGAAGTTAAACGCGTCCAGAAATATTATATACTAACAGGTAAAATTTGCCAAACCTGAGGCACAAAAAGAAGGAAATATGGTATGTGATTCTAACAAAAAAGTCCGAGCCAAGAAAAGGGAGAAACAATGGCAGCCATCCTGATTCTGGGATAATTCGCTTTCAAATGAAAAATAAGAAATACCATATGACGCGGGGATCGGTATATAAAGGGCACATTTCGATACACACTATATACAGAACTTACTTTTTCCTGCGGAGTGAAATGTACTAAATTTTGGAAAAGCATTAATTTATAGATAGATAACGATATGCTTTTATAAAATGACAAAATTATCTAATTGGAGACGTGTTGTCACGCCGTTTTGTCAAAAAACTGTTTTAGAAGGTTTTCACTGTTGTTGATTTTTGGCATGTTAAAAGTGGATTTACAAATGGCGTTTTTACTACTGCATTTCGTGATGCTATGAGTTATCCATACCAACATCGTGAAAACGATGATATTGGAATAGATTTATATCGTATTTCATGCAAGTGATAATTGAATTTTAAAAAAGAGGGTTAAAATATGCTTACACTCAAGGCAAATAAATGTAGCGATCAACAACCAGTTTTTATATCAGTATTGAAGAAAAAGATCTTGTCCTTGTTGGAAATTTTTCCATAGGTCGATAAAAACACAAAAGATTAGACTTAGATAAAGACTCCGTTTAAAGTAACATTTGTCTCATGATCACATTGCTTTCGCCTAAGCATTTGTGATATGTCCCTCCGCACCATTATGTAAGAAATCATGAATTCAAGTATTGAAAACTTCTTTTAAAAAATCAAATTTTATCGAGATGCATTTGGATCGTAATATACAGGACCCCCAAACAGGGAAAAACAAGTTAATTTGAAGGTTCAAAGTAAAATTTGAACGATGAGGTGTTCCCAGACCTTTTGTTGTTCCATGTTTTTTAATCTGTGAGCTAATAAAAATGTATTATAAAGGATTTTTTTGGTGCGACTTGTTTTTTCCGATTTTTCAAATTGAGTGGAGAGTCATTTTTTTATAAAGCACATATACCACTTCAAATATATATACTTTGCATTAATGTAAAAACAAATCAATTTATGTAAATCAGATAATATATCTGGCGAATGACGAAGTCCAACTACACGCAGAAGCGTGAGGTGTAAGTGACCTATTTTCTTATCAGTAAATTCATGGAAACTAACCTTGACAAAATATTTATTTAATTTTGTAGAAAAACGTTCGGAATTTTTGACCAGCGGACGGAATTTTGTTGAATAAATTGTCACATTTCAGACTTCAAAAACGATGAAAGCATTAGGAGGAGGCCTTGACAACATCTCAACTGAGGCAGCTGACAAATCTCGGCCCAGTAGCAAAGGAAAGGGCTTCTTGAGCTCTACAATTGCCTTATTTCCCACAGGTTCCCAAAATCTTGAGAAAGCACATGTTATGATGTCACTCCTAAAAGTCCTGAAGCAAATCCCCCACTCCCAAGAGCTACAGACAATATCACATCCTCAGCCATACCTACAAGCTCTTTGAAACTGTCCTCCTGCTCATCGTATCGCACCTGTGATAGAGACGATCCCCTCATACCAGAAAAAGCAGGTTTTCCAGCCAGGCCATCAACAACTAAGCCAAGTACTATCACCCTACAACCTAACTCCAACACATTGAGATAGTTTTTCGAGAAGGGTATTTTAACCGGAGCTGTGTTCGTCCCTAACATTCAGCCTATGACACTGTTAATCAGAGATGCCTACTCCGTAAGATTCTGGAAATTACCCAGGACATCCGCTTGACCGAGTTCAATTGCTTGCAAACAGGATAATCTTTGTTCAGCTACGGAGGCGAATAAGCCGATGGCGTAAGGCTCAAGAAATGATCTACCACAAGGGATTGTGCTGCACCCTCCGGTTCAACACATCACCAAACGACCCCCTAGGAGTGCAGGAACCTGTCGTTTTATTTCTCAACGATCTTGGATTAGCGCACAAGATGCTGACTTCACAGTTTTGAAGAGAGAGCGCTATCCAAAGCTTTGGATGAACTCACTCATTATTAGGAAAACCCCCACGTGCAAATCCATCTAAGACACAGGTGTGTGGCATCTACATCTACGCAACCGTGAAGCCAAACGTCCAGCTTACAAAGTTACCTGGTCTTCTGGAAACACCCTTTGAGCAACTTATCACCCTGTCTACCTAGAGTTACCTTGGACCGCACTCTCTCTTATAAGACCCACATCGAGAAGACTAAGAGTAAGTATTCCCGCAAAACAGCTTTAACAAACTCACTGGAACAAGATTGGGAGCTCGCCCACATACTCTAAAATCGGCGGCACTTGCTTGTGCTACTCATAGTTGCAGAGTATGCTTGTCCTGTATGGGAAAGATCAAAAAACCCATGCCAAGAAGCATGAACCAAACCAAGCGTTAAATGCTCTGCCGGGTTATCATAGGATGCCTCCGTCCACCAACACCACCGGAAAACTTATACATCCTACACATCTAGCAGAATTGCTCCACCAGGAGTGGCATCCGTCGGTAGCGTAGCGAGAATGCAAGAGCGTAGCTGGCCCGTATCTAATTTGAAGCACCCTATTGTTTGGACAGTTACCTGCTGCCCAACCGCCTTAAATCCATAGAGATTTTCTTAAATCTCAAAAGGCAAGTCCAACCCCTTGAAACAGTCTCTAAGGGCTCAAGAGAGTCGCCATTGTGGAAAGAAAGACCTGCCATCAACCACGTAACATCTGTTTATTGCACCTGGTGAGCATTTCCCACCTGGACTGTCTCCCCTCACAATGGGCTGAATGACAATGCCTCAACAGATTGAAACCGAATTGGCCGATCTACAGTTTTTTCCTGCAGAAGTGGGTGGGGTACCTGGAGCATATCAGGACAACTACCTGGGTTGTTGAAACAAGCCACACACAATACAAATTGAACATCTCCTCTGGATGTGCCCACTGCTGGAGCACAATGCAACAAACAAGGACCTTCTTGCGGCAATTCAGTGAAGCAGCCATACGTTGTGCCCATCTCATCTCCTGGCTGATCAATTTTAGAACCACATGTAGGAGGACACGATAAGAAGAAGAAGACGGTTGTGTAGATGGAAGCACACACCTTGATTGAGTGGCACGCAGGTGGTTTTTCCCCCTCATATAAGGAGTAGAGTTCATCCAAAGCTTTTGAGAGTCTCTCTTCAACAACTGTGAAGGTCTGCATCTTGTGCGCTAATTTCCAAGATCGTCTGCATAATAAAAATACAGGTTCCTGCACTCTAGGTTTGGTCGTTGGTATAAGAATGTTGAACAGTAGATGCGCACAGCATGCTCCTTTTGGTATTCTTCTTGAGCGTACGGGCCAACTGCAACAGCCATGCTTCTGTATGAATGATCTGCTTTTGGCGTTAGGTACAAGGGCAATGAAGCAGTTTTGGATTATTCCCTGCCGCAATGGACCACCATCACCCTTTTTTTTTCCATCTTTTCGAGCGTCTACAAAGTCGCTACGGAATCGTGACGGGGGCATTGGGACACTGTGTTACAATTGGTTTAAATCCTATCTTAGTAATCATTCAAAACAATTGTTGTGAGTGATAATCTTTCTCAGACATTCATATCCTTTCTCGCGGTAACCCACACGGGTTTGTCAATGACCTCTTGATATCACTTTCATCCTATATATGGTCCCTTTGAGTGATGGATTGGTGCACATCCGGATTATGTCACATGATTATATTAAGATACACAGCACAACTGTTATTTAGTAACTGCAGTCATCCAAAGACTCCGAGCTATAACAAATTGGAAGTGGTATCTTGATGTAGATCTTTGGCTTGGGCCATCACCAACTTGGCTTATGCTGAATTATTCGAAATCGGAGATTGCTCGTTTTTTATTCTAGCAATCGCATCCTTCCAGTAAACCCGCATTGTTATCAGTGATGCCCATATGGGCTAACAACCCTTGGCCGACTCAACTAAGGATTTTTTATTGTTTATACTGGCTAGGACACTTCAAATGAAAAATCACAATCGCCGCTCTGCGTCTTTTGGAATCTAACAAGATTAGAAAGATCCGTAGGTATTTCGATCAACCTACAACCATACACAGAACGTTGGTGGATGCTTTGTTCCACTAATTCAACTGTAATAATTCTCTGTTGTGTGGTCTTCCTTTCAGGCATATTTGCACCTTTACAACGTGAACAGAAATCATCAGAGCGAGGAGATTCACTGGACAAACGATATGATCACGTGTCGCCTTGTTCTGAACAATTACACTGGCTGCTAAAAGTTTCAAAATCTAAGCATTACCTAGTAAGATACGAAGTGGCGTATGGCTCCCAAGTACATCGAGGAACTGACGCGGATTATAATCCAAGGTATTTATCTCGCTCATCGTCAAAGGCTGCTTATACTGGTCCACGAAGTGAGACTATGTATGGGTACCGGGCTTTGCCATTGCAAGTCCTCGTATTGTGGAACAAACCTCCGGTGTGGTGTTAGAATATGGACCAAGGTTTCCACTTTTAAATCATAGGACTGAAGACATTCTTTTTTTAATAATTGAAATGTTAAAATCATTAGGTTTTATATTGGTTTATATTGTATCATTAATTTATCAGATAAGAAACTGTATTCGGTTGTGTGTGTTTGTGCGAGTATACGTAAAGCCCTTAGCTACATTGATGTAGCTATATTATTATCTATTATTATTATTTTTCTGTCGTTATTATTATTATTATTATTATATCCCAAAGAGGGATTTCGCCGGATGCATATTCCAGAACCTTCTGGGTAAAACAAGCGATGGTTCCAGACAGTGATTTCGGACCTCACACCAGTATATGGATAGTTATTGAAGGTAATGAATTTCACTTTAGGTGTGAAGTTGAGCGGCTCTTAATCAATCAAAACCAAGCAGTTTCAATCTCATTTACTCGAATCTGCAAAAGAGATCTTATTCATCATGAAAAGCCGAGTCAGTGGTAGTGAATGCCAACATTCCTATCCGACCTTTTTTAACCAGCCAACTACAGAGGGATATTAGCCTCTCCTTTGTCGAGGGTAAAGGTCTTGCAATCGCCTGTATTAGCATATGCCCATATGTTGACCCTCTTCGATGGAACCAAAAAAAAAATTATTTTTTGGGTTCAGAAAAACAACGATCCACAATCTATTAGATTCTCGTTTTGAGAAGGATATAAATATGAATGTAAATTTTCAAGATTCGAGATTTTTTTAGATTGCTATATTTGTGTTATTAGTTGTTGAAGTTCGCTCTGATGCCATATAGAGCAGCAGCTTCAACGCACTTTGTACAATTTTGGGTAACGAGTGGCTTGCTGAATTTGATGGCATTGTAAGATATTTTATTTATTGAAATTTGTTAAATGTGAACTCGACTACAGTCGGGCGATTTGCTATGGGACGAGGTGATGATATGGGGTGAGTAATAATGGGACCAATTTGGTAGTGGGCGACTTTAACACCAGTGTGTTTGTAAAGTTAATATCTTACTGCCATATAGCGGAAAGCACTCAGCATGAGCTCATAATGCACGTTATAATAACTTTATAAGCAAACAAGTCGGTTTTTGCTTTATAGTGGGGTACCCCGGGGGGTGGGGGGGGGAGCGGGGGGCAAAGAAAGAGGGGAACGGGGAGGCAAAAAACAAAAGGGGAAGAAGAAGACGGGAGAAGGAGAGGAAAAAAAGAGAAAGAAAAAGAAGGGAATAGAAAAGAAGAAAGGGGAAAATAAGGAAATAAGAGAAGAAAAGGAAAAGTGGGAGGATGGAAAGAGAGAAGAAGAAGAGGGGAAAAGAAGGGGATATCAAAAGAGGGAAGATAAGAAAGAGAGGAAGGGAAAAGGCAAGGGGGAAGAAAGAAGAGCAAGGGAAGGGAGAAAAGGGGCCCGGGGGGCACGGCGGGGAAACCACCCCGCCCCGCCCGCCCACCCCCCCCCTCCCCCGCTTTTCCGAATTTTGAAACGACTTGAAAAAAAAAATATGGGTCTACCTGGCAAGCGCAGCGAGCCGGAAAAATTGGCGTCTGGAAAATCGGGGATGAGAAACTTCTTGAGTCTTGGCCCCCGCGGAGGCTCAGGTCTGGTTACGCCCTGGTTTTGCTTATAGCATCATGGGAAGATATTTGAAAATATGTTTAATTTTTATAAAGTGGGCTGATAAGGTGAGGCGAGTTGAAATGGGTTGAGTGAAGCAAGTCTGAGAGTAATGTTGTTCAAACCGTAAGGTTTTTCAAGAGCCAGGATTCTTTTAATACTTCTCAATTGTGTTCTAAGTTTGTTTGGAAGTATCACTTATGCATTCCTTAAATTCTGGTTTTTACGTGGGAAAGAAAGTGCTCCTAGATTTAAAAACACAATACCGCATATCCCTTTTTGCGGGTTGATCGTCAGGTTTGCTAGTCATTTTCCCTAGTGACGTAAGGTATATAAAGCAGCAGTAGTTGAACGCACTTTGTAACAATTTTGTTACAGTATTCGTTGAAGTTGTTCCCTTTTTTGTTACAAAGTGTACTACTGAAGTATATCGTCAATTGAAAATATTTGAAGTAAAGTTGGCTGGATTAAGGTAGGGCGAGTTGATAGGCAATGAGTTAAAGCATGTCTAACGAACAGAGTCCTAAATCATATAAGGTTGATGAACAAGATTCAATATAATTATTTTTTATACTTCTCTCTATTTTGCTACAGTAGGTGATCGTAACAGCAATAATAGCAATGGTAACTTAACAAACTTTGTAACATTGAAATTTAAACTACTTAGTTCTCCAGGTAGACAAGGTTGTATATATTTATTAATCTTTCCCTGGAGATGGCCAGCGCACGATAGTGTTGAAAAAAAAACCCATGTGCGCTTGGCCGGATTCGAACCGGCGACCTTCGTATTACTTGCACGACGCTCTAACAGACTGAGCTATCAAGCAGGGTTGGTAGAAGAGCGATAGATATCACCTATAGGTGTTAGGTTCAAAAGGTGTCCTTCGCTTTCCTAGCGGATAGCATCAGAACTGTTTCTTTACATGTGTCGTTATGAACTGCGTGCCCGGGACTGCATGCCAACATAAAAGCACGTATTCTTCTAAAGTCTGTGGTTAACTGCAGATGTTTCTCTACCAAATGTCTATGCATATGAAATGATATTGTTTACGAATATAAATTACTTTATTAAACCCAGTGCGATGCCCCGTTGGCCGTTTCTTTTGCACTCTGTCATGGCAGAGGCATGGTATGTGGCCACGTGGGAACGCTGGTGTATTTTTGCCGAGGGAATTGTGGCTTTTGAACTGTGCTGTTTTTGCCGGCCATTTGTTTTGTACGTATGTATGTATGTAGACTATAACTCTCTACCAATTCCTTTTCGCTACGTCCCCGCTAGATAGAACCATGACAACGCACAAGGGAATGAACCTCTATTAAGCTATTTTAACGTGTATTTCAATGGGAGGATTATTTGGTGGTGTGCGCCCTTCTAACCAGTCTCCCAGCTGTGTCTTCTTGTAACAGAATTTAAAAAAAATCATGTTCATCATTTTAATCGTCGGTTGCTTTCAATATAATCCACAGACATGCTTAAAAATAAATAAAACACGACTCCAAACAGATTAATTGCAAACATTACAAAAGTTATTGACCAAAATTTTGTATAATGAATTACTCCATAGAGAAGCAGTTAGTACACGGTACAAAAATCTACTATTTTTTGAGCGTTACCAAATTCCGACGCACCACCGGTAACTTTACCAAGGTTAGAAGCAGAGAAGAAAGGGAAAATAGATGTCCCATATAGGTTGTTGACTTGTCTAAATGATCATTACATTCATTGGAATAGGTTGAAGACTATAGTAGATTTCAAATTAAGTGAGACTCCATACATATTTCAATAGGGGTAATGGTTCAATCCCCAGCCATGTGGAGACTAGCCTTTGTTGCCATTACAAAACATATTGTGTCCATGGTACAAAGTTACTTTACAGAATCGGCTACTGGAAACTGATGCACGTTCAGTTATACAATGGTCTGGGAATGGATAGAAGGACTTAAGTCAACATTGATTTACTTGATATATTACAATAATTATCTGTAGGAGTACCATACACTTTCCCACCTGTGATCATTAAAATATTTCCTCTTACCTCTCACGGTGAAAGGACAGACCTAAAACTTTTAATAACGTCTCACTTATTTTGAAATCTACTATAGTGTTAGCAGTCAAAGCGCAGGTCACGCAAATACTGCTTATTTTCTTTTCATCAACTCAACTGCCTTCGAATGACCGCTTTAAAAAGTGTAAAATAGATTTGGTCAAGGTACATTTTTGTTGGATTCTACGTTGTTACTATCTATGAATTGTTTGAAATAGGAGTAATCAGATAGATATATGTCTAAACTATAGTAGATTCAACCCATCCTGTCACCTCTAATACTTTTCCGAAGGTATTGGCATCGAATGAGGGGATGTGCAGTGGATGGAAATGAAAATTCCACGCTAAATCTATTGAAACATAAAGTCCGATAGCAGAGAAAAATCAATTCTGTGCTTAATGAAATCATTCAAGTCAACGTAAACGCATTTGATGTTACATTAACTCTCAAAACATTCTGACTAAGCTTGACTCGCATTTGCTTCAATTCAATGTAACAGGTGAATTGAATGTTACTGACTTCTGAGCGCCAATGTTTAGCTGTGTTTGGATACAAAGGAACACAAAAGTCTTTGCACTCTCCATGTAAATTTGAAAGGCCAGATTATCTTAGTTTATTCATGAAACAGGTGAACCAGGCCACATTCTGCCTCCTCTCCCAACTAATCGACGCTGTCCAAAACTTTTCCTACGGTGACACGATGGGTTGAATCTACTATAGCATGCTAAAGACGGTGATGGTTAATATTAAATGTAAAATTTGTCATTTTTGCATAATCCATCAAATTAAATTACGGAACACACGAAACGTCAATTTCCACGAAATAACACAAAATAGAATCCAAATTTCCTTCTGTGTGGATGCTACGGTCACTCAAATATTGCCATTGTTATACGCAAGGCCGTACAAGGCAAAGCCAATGACCAATGTGGGTCCCATGGGTAGCTCAAGAGTTACAACTTAGGTCTTAAGATCATATTTCCCAATGTTGTCACATCAAAACATTTCAACCAAAGAATGTGTCTAATTTTTACATTTCCACATGCTTTTCATTCCAGCTCTCAGATGTCAAAACACAAATAGAGGGTTTCATATTTTTTACGTTTTGATTTTTTTCTGGTGAACCTACCTCCTATTTCATTGTTCTGCGATTTATGAAAAGCAGGTTTCCACTTTTCATAATTTCCTTGCTGCGGGTATCATACATTAGAATACTTATAACTCAAGATATGGCCATTTTTTTTTCCCCAAAAATTGTGTTAAAATCATGTTTTTTGGGAAAAAATGGCCCATATGCTTGAGTTATGGGTATTTCTATGTTACCCGCATCAAGAAAATTATAAAGAATACACCTGCTTTCCATTATCTGCAGAAAAAATGAAAATAGGAGGGAGGGTTCACCAGAACAAATCAAAACGTAAAATATGAATAAAAAACCCTCTATTTTTGTGAATTTTTTGGACATCTGAGAGCTGACAAACCTGTGGCAAAATGTAAAGTGAAGACACATTCTTTTGTTTTAATTGTTAAGATGACAACAGAATTGGAAAATGATCTTTAATCTATTTAGTAACTCTTGAGTTAGACCATGGACCCAACCTTAATGAAATGATATTGTTTAGGAATATAAATTACTTAAAACCCAGTGCAACGCCTGTCTTGGTCAACGGTAAAAGTTACAAGCAGAGGAGAAAGGGTATTCCAAAGTGGTTCTTCCTTGGAATAAGTTGTTGACTATATGGTGGGGTACATGTGGACTCAACATCGTGTTTTTCGCGCGCCCTGTTGCTAAACGCTAAATTTTGTTGCCCAAAATTTGAGATAAGTGCCTAAATATTCAGTTGGCGCATATTTTGGTGAAAATTCTAATGCTAATTAGCATAATAAGCATTTTGGTGGCGTATTCAAAAACTTGTCGTCTGCCCCCTTAAATATAGGTGGAACTTTTTTTTAAATTGTTATTCAGCAATGTAAAATGTAAGAATTGAGGTTGATGTGAATTAACAAGTTACTGAACCTCATAGTACTACCTCTATACCCCTACGGATGGGGGGTTAATGTTTGATTGTAAACTTGGAACTATACATTTGCTATGTCCCAAACTATACCTTGTTTTACTTGTGATAACAGTACAAATAATATGAGAACATTTCCACTGAATTTGAAGCGTTTTCAGTATTTGACCCCCGTAAAAGGTAAAATTTACCTTTGACCAATTATAACGAGTTCAGCTCTAAACTCCAGAAGGGTAAGGGTAAGTCAGAAATAGCACAAACTACATTATTTGTTTAAAATACTTGTGATCATAAAAACAATTTGGTATGCAATTCAACAACACTGGACCTTTTTTAATTTTGACCCCTGTATAATCTTTTGCGACCCCTATGTCGTTTAAGCTACCTCTTCAGAATGGCCATCATACATTTTCGTGTATGTCATAGTACGAGTAGACCCGGTATAACTGCCTCTTTGCCCCCCCCCCCCCGGTGGCACCAATAGGGCTACTTTAGATGGTCTGGCTCATCCACTAATAATTTAATGTGGCCGTCAGATCCAAAATGACTGCCATTCCAATATTGTGATTGTATCTTTGATTTAAGGATCTTTAAAGGGAAGATTTGGTAGAAAAATCACTGGCTAGAATAACATAAAAGCAGATTACGAGGATAACTTGACACAAGTTCAACTGTGATTTATTGTCTGATCTAGTCTGTCATCTTTGTTGTTGGTTTTTCTCGTTCACGGTCAAAGGTCATCTCCCTGTTGCCGGTTCAGTGTTAACAGGGACCTAGAAACAGGTGTTTGAAATGTATGTGTGTATATGTGAAAAGTGTAGGACATTACATCTATCCCCTCTTTTAATTAGTGTTTAGGTGTGATCAGAAACTAAATGTAGATTAAACAAATCCATTCAATGTGAAATCCACAAGACCTTTCCCCTGTGTGTTTTTATGTTTCATAGTTAGCGAGGTGCAGGAGGACGTCTGTCCGGATAACGATGACATTTTCAATGTCAATGTCTTCGACAATGTCCTCGCCTACTCTTACGTCATCTTCATCGTGCGTGTTGTCGCGAATATCCTTTCTGAATTTTTGAAAAAGGATGAATTGCGCGTTACTCTACGGAACTTGTTTTCTGCTGTGATTTGTGATCCTCTCATTCGGACGATTGTGTATGGGCGAGGTTCATAAGGAGGATGGAGTTTTCCCGATTTGTTCATTTCTCACCAAGACCTTATCTCCCACACGGAAAGACGAGTTGGATGTATGACGAGCTTTGTCAGCATATCGTTTCATCTTGTGTTTGGCTTGGGAGTCTTTCTGACGAAGTGTCTTGTCATTTGCTTCATCATCATCACGCTGGACTGGTAGTTGGGGTAACTGTGTCTTCAGGTCACGGCCCTGTTAAACTGAGCAGGCGCTGTCCAGTTGATGGTGTGGTGTCGCACGATAGTTTCGAAGAAGAAAAAGACCAGCAGTTCTTGACGCCCAAGGGGGGGAATTTGTGCTGCGCGCGTTGTTTCTTTATCACCCGCATAAAATGCTCAACTTCACCGTTGGTCTTTGGACATAAAGGGCTGTCACTATATGGTTTCAAAACAGATATTCACGAAAAGCGGAAGTCGTTGCTGGGAATGGAGCACCATATCAGTTTTGAATCTGGCGGAATCCAAATAGTCTGCTAATATTTTGTCCAGATGAGGAATAGCTGCTCGGGCTGAAGTAGATTTCCGAATTCGAACGGCTGGGAACCAGGAGTATTCATCATAAACAACAATCAAGTAGTGGCCTCGGGGAATGGACCACAAAAATCTGCACTGACTTTCTGACATTTGGTCTCTAGCCGTTTGACCTGGACGAGCGGTTCACACGATTTGCTTTGCACACATGCTGGCAAGCTAAATTTGCGTTGAGAGGAAAGAAGCCATCGCTGGACTGCGACAGAGGATTGGAGTGTGGTTTGCGAAGATTGGAATAACGCTTTGTGGTCGCCTCATGACTTTGAACGTCTACAGTATACATACAGATAGTTTCTATTCCCTCCGGGCCCTAGTCATGCAGCTTCCCACTTCCCCCTCCTTTCCCATCTCTCCATTCATCTTTAACCCATTACCACCTCCGCCCTCCTCATCTCCCTATATACCTTCTATCCCTTTTCCTCCCTTCTCTCTCTTCCCATCTAATCCCCCCCTTTTCTCCCCGTTTTACTGGATAAACTTTATACGGACCATTGCGATTGCCAGCGGCTTACACGTTCGATTGGCGGTAGCGCTGTTCTGCTGCCAGATAGCGCAGCGGACGTTATTCCGAAGCTGCGTTATTCCGAATAGAGCAGCAAAGCTGTGTTAGTCCGAATCGAGCAGAGCTGCGTTATTCCGAAAGTGGTTATTACGAATTGAGCAAGAACTTTCGTTATTCCGAAGAGTGGTATTCCGAATAAGGCATGAGCTGCGTTATTCGGAAGCTGCGGTATCAAATCGAGGCAAGGAGATACGTATTCCGAATTGAGCAAGACGCTGTGTTATTCCGAATTGAACACGAGCTGTCGTTATCAGAAGGTTGCGTTATTCGATCGAACAAGACTGGTTATCGAATTGAGCATGAACTGCGTTATTCCGAATCGAGCAAGAACTGTGTATCCGAACAGGCCAAGACTGCGTTATTCGAATCCAGCAAAAGCCGCGTTATTCCGAATTGAGCAAGAACTGCGTTATTCCGAATCCAGTAAGAATTGCGTTATTGCGAATCGAGAAAGAACTGCGTTATTCCGAAATATGAAAAAAAACAGAGCGTTGCTTTTCGATGGTTGGCCCTCCACGCCAGTAGTAGGGTAAATGCGCGGGCTACATTTTTTAACAGGAGGGATCGAATTGACAAGAGACATTGAGATAGAAGAATATTAAATATAAGTAAAAAATATGGCCTCTTTGTAATGCTTTGGGACGTCCGCCATCTTGGATTGCGCCAATGGGCACTGCAGAAAGAAAGGTTAGGGTTCTTAAGATTTTGTCAAGTCAGAATCAGTCAGGTTATGAGTCATAGCTTGCTAAATGTTCAAATTACATTTCCTTACCCATGCGATTAAACCTCAAAAAAGGCTATATGCCTGCATGGCATGGCCGGGGGGCATGGCTATTCGAGAGTTATCTTTAGGACAGTTGTTGTTGTTGAAGATGCACTCTCTTTTCTTTACCTTGGGGTGTTCCCCAAGGGTCTGATAAAGGTCCATTTGATTTTATCAGTACTCTAGGCCCCTTGTGACGTCATCAATGCTCATTAAGGTATTCACCATCAAAAATATGCTGATGACACTCAATTTTATTTAAATTATGCACTTTGTTACCACTCTGAAGCCGTTAATGAGTTCAACAGGCATTCATTGCTGGATATATTCGTTCTGGTCCATCCCAGAACGAACTCCTGCTGAATATACCCAACAGAACTCATTCACTTCATGGCAAGACTAATAATGATAGCATAGTGTAGTTTATATGAGTTTAAAATATTGTAGCTATAGCATGATGGTAGGAAATATTGAAATTTTAATCGACGTCGGCCGCTATGTTGCAGACTTGTCGTGAGACGTGATTCTAGACTCGGCATTTGTAAAAAACACGGAATCGCCTAAATCGCTTAATTCGCTTATTCGCACACCTCCATTTATGGAATTACTTCACTGGCGCGAAAACAGCACTCCCTAGGTAAGTAAAACGCTCCTCCGATAACACGCAGGATCACTGTTGTGGTGCTGAATTATGAAGACGACACCGATTTACACATGGCGGACTTGTGTATTTTTCTTATGATAAAATGTGATTTAGTAATCTACTAAAATCCAAACCAAAAGATTTTAAAAGATAGGTAGTGAGCTTAGACCAATTTATGAGACCGAGATTCTATTAGTCTTATGAATGAGTCTGGTCATCAGTCTAAGCTAGGTCTCAGTTTCACCAATTTCCACTCAGTTGCAAATTGTGGCCACCCGTGGACGTCATTTGACACCCCCCAAACTCAATGTGTATAACGGACTAAAATAATGTGAATGGTATTGTGAACTATATATGCATCACTGGTGTGGGCGAACAAGGACATTGTCAACTCTATGCTTGTATTGCAGTGTATATTTTGTCTTGCTTTTACCGGATATGATCTGAGGACGGTATTATGCAACACTTACAAGCTGTCTCGACTCCTCATATCCTCATCTGCCCAATTACTCGCGGCCCGCGGTAATAGCTCACACCAACATTCATCCCGCCCATTCATAAAATTTCTGTGCTAGAGACTAACCAAGCTAATAAATGAGATGACTCCGTGCAGGCGGGGACCGAGACTAATGATGAGATTTCTGCCCACAGAAGGGAAAGTTAGGAGAATTCGTGTTGATCAATAGTCTAATGACACTTTTGCTCTGAGCTAAAGTTAACAGAATTAACCAGATTTTTGGGGACAAACACAAAAAATTTTGAATTTCAAAAAAAAAATTGTTTTTAGTTAATTGTTGTTCACAAGATTCAACTAAATACTCTGTGATAACTACATCAACACCAGCGAAAAAAAAATTAAGCGAAGAGAGAAGTAGGCGATTTAGGCGATTACGTGTTTTACAAACGCCGTTCTAGACTCATCCACAATGTTTATTCAATTTTTGAAGGTTTTGAAAAAATGAGATATTTTAGTTTGAATTTAATAAATTTATTTGTTGAAAGAAACATGACATTTAATTATTGTGAAATCATCATATTTACATTTTTCAAGTATTTTTCGTTAATTGAAATAGAACCCAAATCACTTAATAAAACACTTTTTTTAAATATTTAATAAAATGTCTGCACAAAAAAATGATGGTGTGTGTGAAATTTATCCCTTGAAAAAATATACTTAAAACTATTTGTTTGGGAAAAACATCAACACTACGTTCCTTGACCCCAGCAAATGGAAAAACAAATAACTCAATTAGCCAAAGTATGTTAATATAGTAGCATGCTCTTAGTTATTGAAAAGAATTGACCGTCTGCTAATTTCGTCAGGAATTTTCCAACAGGTTAAAAAGACAAGTAGTTTGCATGCAATCGGAAATGCACGAATGCGTTTTTACTTTGATGGGGCCAAAGTTTTAAAATGAAAAAAATTTAACAATGAATTGCCATTTGATTGGTCAAAATAGTTGTTTATTTTTGACACTGGGTGCGACAAAGCAACGCAACTCAACTTGTGCATTATGACAACACTGAGTAGGAATATGTGGCGTATCACCAGAGAGTCACACAATGGTGACATGACCGGAGTCAGAGGGCCTAGATTCGACCACATCAGAGGCCGCGCCATCTGCTAGTTTTTAATGAATTGTATTTTCAGCAGCATGGGTATCAAAGGGAATTTGACGACTTTTGGTACCCGTCGGTTTTTTGACGGAATAAATACAGCATTAGGCTTGGATACCAGCAAAGGCTTATACCACGGCTGCCGAAAGTAGGATGGTTTTGAATTATTCTCTATCTAGATACAATGAACTCAGCTGAACAAAAAAACCTACCCAACTCCGATGGAAAATATTCGGCAAACGCTACATTCTTAACAAAAACAAACGGTACTTTCGATCAGAGTAAGAGGTCATTCGCGAAAATTAATTTATTTGCAGCGTGACGATGTGTAGCGCGTTTGTTTTGTCTGTTATTGGCGCAGGTGAGGCAGAGACCACATATGGTGTGACGCCTAAAACAGCCACGTGCTCGATTTGGACTGCGCCTAACAGCGTTTCAGCGAGTTTTGGCATCAAGGATCTCTGACGGATCGATTTACTTTGTATTATAGGTGGACCAATCTATATATGAGGTGGACACACTGTAGTCCTATTAGCTGAGGACTTATTTTATTTTATGAAATTGCCAGATTACAACATATGGCTACAGGAAATCCACTGCCTACCAAAAAATATTAACCTGTTCTCAGGTTAGGAAAAAAAGATGGTTTGATGGGAATTTTAGGGATTTTTCAGCGTCAGCGGTGACCGAGTGTCCGTGGCCAGTTGTAAATCCGTGGCCATTGTAACTGCGTTTCAACGGGATACGCATCAGGGGTTCACAGTCTCATTTACCGAGGGTCGCGGTTTTATTCCGTAGAATGCTATAGGAGCTAGGACACTTTTTACAGGGGACTCTCAAATTCCTTACATTAGTCACCGATCACCAATCTCTATGTACTAGAATTCGAATATTTGCGACCGGTACCATCCAATGCAGCATAGGACCGATTGATGTACGGATTTGTGCAGGTATACCCATAAATATACCGCAAATGTACACACAAAAAGGACGTTGATATACCAAATGGGTCAATTCGCAACCCATGTTGGCGCACGGCCCTATAGGCTCATTTTTCCAGTGGGCCCCACTAGACCTCGGCTTCGGCGCGAATTCAACCCATCGCGCGTCCAGGAAAAACTATATGACATGCACCCCCCGGGTGACTTGGTATGGCGTTATCAAGGGATTTGGGGTGCGAGAAGGCTCGGGTTCGATTCCGGAGGAACCACTCTTTTTTCATTGTAAATTTAAAATGAGAACGAATGAAACGAAAACGGGGTTCAATGGGTTGGGTTAAGAATATCAGCGGTTGGCGATGAACGTAGTGTGTCTTAACGTGTCACTTACTGATTTTGAAATTCTACTTCTAAGAAAACAAGACAAGAATTGATGATTTTTTCGAACTGCACTGAAAGAATTTTATTAAACAACAATTTGAAGACTGGAATTCAGGTAAGGAATTTTCAACCTGTATGTGACAAAAATTAACGAGTTCACTATACTTGTATGTGAAGTTCAGTTCGTAGAATTAAAAGACAGAGTCGATCAATGAATCGTTTCAAAGCTGCAATAGATAAATAACATACTTTCCTGTGAGAGATTCTAGGAAAACAAGGACACAAAATTTGTGCAATGAAAGTCTATGCAAACTGCCTTAGGTAACTATAGATTTAAGGGAGCACTGGACCATTGACACTTTTTACATAATAAAAACTAGATTTTCAAGATGGGATTATTATGGTGTATAATGACAAGGACAGGTCTTTTGTGTAGAAGGGACTACAATGTTACATACGGAAATTCCATTTCATTATGTATTGTGTTCTTTAGGTATTTTTGCCGTCCTTTTTTGAAGAAATTCTAACCATTCGCCACCAACAATATAAGTATAGGCTTAGATATCATAAACCTAAGAAGCACGAGACCCACCAAAGTGTGATGGGGATATTTGTTGGTGAGAATGGTATATTTTTTCATGAAATAACGCCTATCTGAAGAACCACACTTTTATTATGATATTAGTGAAATTTTTAAAGTTCCTAGTACACACTTCATTCAATACTCTATACAATGAAAAATCGATTTTTTTATCGTGGAAACAACGTTTCAATGGTCCGCGCATCCTTAAAAAGAGTTAAAAAAAACATGATCCATAAAATGACATAATAGTGTTGTAATAACTTAAATAAGTGTAACTTCACGAATGTGAAAGTTTATAAAAAGAAAACATAATACTGTCAATTGTGCAAACAAAGTCTTTTCTGCATAGGTAACAAAACTTAAACTTTGAGTGGTCACTTCTTGGTGTGAAATAGTATAAACAAAATACACAAACTTCGTACCATTAAGAGTAAGTCTTTTCAATTCGGCATGAGGTAACAAACTTAAACGAGCATTAAAATCGGGTAGCGTAAACTGGGGGGGGGGGGGGGGGTAGGGGTTTGCCACCACGAGTTCTGAGAAAGTAATTTTACAACAAAACTGTTCCAAAAACTGGAAGCGGACAGTTATTTACTTTTGTTATCAAAACGTCTTGATTGGAAAAGGAAAACGCAAAATTTCGGCGCCATTTACACAGGGGATAATTACAGCTGTGAGCTGTTGGGGGATGATGGATAGAATTACTACAGTACTACTGGCCATATGGTTGCACTTACTGTATTAAAATTGTTGTTTTGTATTCTGTTAAATTAATCTTCGTTTTGATTGAAATGAATGATTCCTGATATAAATAGATCCCAACCTATTACAAAAGTTAACACCAAGCACCAAATTTCGCGCTTTGCGCGCGCATTCACTTTTTTATATCACGTAAAAACATGGACTTGATCTAGGATGTTACAAATGATTTAAACAACTGAACAACGAAAAAAAATTACCGCGCGCAAATTTTAGCATTAATAAGTTTTGACAGGAAAAGAAGATCAAGTTGGAAAGTAGCTTGCCACCTGAAAAAAATCCTACTACGCCACTTACAAAATGATCCACCAAAGACATATAATCATGCAAATAAACTAATGATTTCACTTTCCTGAATGTGAAGTTTAAGGAAAAAATAAAAAATATGATGTCAATATTCGTGTGCACTGAAGTATTTGTAACTGCACTTTGGTAACAAAACTTTGCAAGTGTAAAAAAGTGATCATTACAGATGACGGCAAAAAGAACAAAAATTATACGGTTCGATGTCGTGCATGAAGTTCTGTTCGAATTGCACTTAGGTATAAACAAAAATTAAACTAAGTAAAAAATGATCTGCAAAATTACAAACACCTGTCTGGAGTAGCCATTAGATTATGCTACAAATTCGTAAAGTAGCAATGGGCTTACTGTGGTAATCATCGACCACAAGTATTTAATACTTTGGTTAACAAATGTGGAGCAAATTAGTTTTTCAGAGCACAGTATTATGGGATTATTTTAATAACATCATCAAGCGAGTAATGTTAATCCAGCTAAGGTTTTTACAATCCAGCTTACTCTGCTGGCAAGAGTAAACTGAATATGTAGAAGAGCATCTCAATGTTTATCATTTATAAAGTTTATATATCAATGCCATTGGGGTTCTTCCAAAATTTCATTCGGGATGACCATATTAGACTGAAATTTGACCATCTCTTACCATTTCAAAGGGAAAATCATTCGGCCCTATGAGCATCCCAACCATCATTAAAATTTTTTTGCTTCTTAATGTATGCTTGTGGAGTAATTAATGGTCGGGGAGTAGTAATGTTAATCGGGGGATAATGCCGCGCTACATGTACGACTCAATTTACGCCACAACTTCAAAATACTATTCGTATCTGCATAGCTCCGGTGGTATAGTCAACCGGGTAATTTATGGGTCGGTCAATGTAATAGTCATAATAAAAAAATATAAAAATGAAATGCCAAAATCTAATACCAGAGTCGCTGAGCGGCTTAAAAATAGTCAATACTATAGTATTCTTCGACCTATTACATGATAGAACTGCCAATTACTAATTTGCCCTTCATGTCAGACGTTGCCGGATAACGAAAAACGTAAGAGAAGCGAGGAAAGGGATCCGACCCTTGTCCGCTGGTTGTGCGTTTTGCCCTGTGTGTGACTGTACTTAATGGTTGGTTACAGGAAAAGCCTACGGAGTGGAATGTGTGGAAAAACGAAAGTTACAGTACTCATACAGGACAAAAACGGAAGCGATATTGGCCCGTGTCGGTTGTTATGCGGTTTGTTGGATTTTTTTTTTTTTTTTTTTTTTTTGATGTATTGGTCTTTGCTGCAGGAGGATGATGACACGCAGACGCCTAGCGGATGGAAGTGTAAAAAAAGAAAACATACTCTACAGTCTATACAGGACAAAACGAACAACCACGGCAATGTATAGGAATGTCTCACTATCTGTTTCTGGCGATAAAAAACTTTGTTAGATGTCCTGCAGTGTCATCTCCGCAACAAATGTACCAAATACAATGCACACACAGGACAAACCGCACACAACCAAAGGACAGGGCCAGGATTATCCGCTATCGTTATGGCGATAAAATTCTTGATGCCTTGACGAATCACCTGATTGACGAACGTCCATCCAACGTATCGAAAAGGACATTAAACGCATTTCAACGGATATCACGAATAGAGAGGAGGCCAAAAAATAGACTCCCGTTTCTCATGCGTTTGCTTAGTCCGTCAAAAAAATGTCTGACAGAGCCTTTACACACACAATGCAACAACGCACAACATCGGACAATGCCGGGATCTCGCTATCTATAAAATTTTTTTCTCATTAGTTTGCCTGTCCGGCAAAGTCTGACAGGGACATGCAGGGGCTTTTTAGTAGCAAACTCCCACTGCTACTCCGGACCGGCTGGCTCACTGGCTATAACTGTACAAGATACAAATAAGGTATAGGTCTACAATATTCAAAATCTTAATTATTATTTAACGTCATCAATAACCTATTGACTAAGTAATACCGGAAAAAATTTGTGTGCTTTACGGAACATTTCCTCTTTTTCCATGTAAAAAACGGCATATTAGCTAACGGAGATATAATTTATAGTGCAGTGCACCAAAGGTAAATCATCAATGTGATAAATTATTCACGCTGGCACCCAACTACACTAGGCTACAACCAGCAATCAACCCATCAATCACCCCCTTAATCAGACCTTACTCGCTCGCTGACCCCTTACTATTTCTCTATTAATAAAACGCCATTTTCAAAATAACGATACTGTTTGCTCAATTCGGAATAACGCAAGGCCTTGCTGGATTCGGAATAATGCAGCTGTTGCTGGATTCGGAATAACGCAGCTCTTGCTGGATTCGGAATAACACAGCTCTTGCTGGATTCGGAATAACGCAGCTCTTGCTCAATTCGGAATAACACAGCTCTTTGCTGGATTCGGAATAACGTAGCTCTTGCTCAATTCGGAATAACGCAGCTCTTGCTCAATTCGGAATAACGCAGCTCATGCTTAATTCGGAATAACACACCTTCGGAATAACGAAATTCTTGCTCAATTCGGAATAACACACCTTCGGAATAACGAAGCTCTTGCTCAATTCGGAATAAAACACCTTCGGATTAATGCAGCTTCGGAATAAAGTCGATGAATCGTCATTTCATTCGTTGTGTGGCCATGGGTAGGGCAAAATTTAACCACCCAATAGCACCCAACATCCAACAACTGATATTTTGCCGGATTGTTTGTATCGAATTGGCATTATGTGTGTATGTATACAAGCACCCAAACTAATAATTAGTCCGTGCAATATTCAAAATGTCAGCGCCCAGCACGGACGACTGGTTTTGAATGGGCTTCACCCCCTTGGCTATACCATCAAGCTAGTTGTGATGCTGACCATTCACTGTAATACCAAGCGGCTTTAACTTGAACACGGACTGTAAAGTTTGTACAACAAGTGGTTTGACAGCTTCCATGTTTTAATTTGATTTGGTGAATAATTTAGTGTATGTGGTATTTGTGAGCTTTTGTGTAATTCGATGTGAACCTGTAAATGATTTAGCATGTAAGATGAAACCTTGAGATTAAAACAGTCAAAGAATATTGATCACTAAGACTTGTGAAAAAATTGTACAATGTAGACCATTATTTATTTTGGTGAATATTAAAATCAAGGGCAAACAAAGTAAATAGCATCTCGTTCACAATCAGAATTCAAAAACAGATATATCATTGGAAGCATTCCAGATGTTTGCAATCTTGGGATAATTTTAGATATTTTCTAATTCATCAAAATCTGGTATTCACTGTATTCTGTATTAAAAACCATCATCACTTGCTCTGTAGAACAATTACCAGGAATCTTTGAAAGATTTGAAATGAGTACATATTAGGTAAATAAATTATTTGAGTTTTAATTTGCATATTAACTAGAGAGTTGTGTCCAAGTTCAATTCGTGTCCAGTATATATTGTTTCAATTTGTGTGAGATTTTGTAAATCCCACACTTCTCCTTGTCTGTGTGACAGCGTCAAAGTTCAATTTACAGGAATGACTAATACACACGTACACATAAGTTGAGAAATGATTAAGCCGAAATCATATCCCTTTCGTGTAAACGGAATGATTTTATAATAAACCCTTAGGCTAGTTAAGCTAACTAACGGAAAGTTAAGTTAAGCTAATAGGCTAAATAAAGTTAAGCTAAAATCAATATATGTTTTGGCCTCTTATTAAAGCTCCTGTTTTACGTTGTTATATTTTTTGTGCATAAAATATACTTGTATTCTTCCATGGTCTCAAAATATAATTTGAGAGCAATTGAAGAGATGTTATATTTTGATGAAAATGTGCCAGTGCCGACTCTATGTCAATATATTTCTCATTGAACGCCATGCGTAAATATGTTATGGATTTTTCCCTCTCCTCTTGTACAAAGTGCCTTGGCTGTGTGCATCCAACGTTGAATGAAGCTTTCCTCATGATGTTTCTATATCTGTCTATCCTGCTTTTATGAAATCGGCTCTTTTTTTTGTCCGTTTTCTTTTGCCTGCTTGAAAGAGATTTTTGTCAAAAAACATGCTAGATACACAGGGATGTCAACACATTGATTTTCTGTGGCAGGAATCGTCACCGACTGCCACCACCTAGTGCTGTTTTTACTATTTTTTTACGGAATGTAAACACCCAAATTGTTTTCAAATTTGGGGAAGTGGTTTCAGTATTAAGAGTCTATTTCATTATGTCTGAATATTTTGTTATGCCATTGTGGCCCTTTAAGGTACCGATTTGTGGGCAATGTGATCGCTGATCAGTAGGGCATTGTTATATCAAGTATTCTTAAACACTTGAGATTGTTTCCGCAATTTCGTTGGTTCATAGCGGTATGATATGAGACGACAACAGACGGTACAGCGCGCACGCGTCAACGCGACAAGCATACGCACTGCTCCAGCCAATGGAAGGCTCATAGTAACAACGGACTGATCGATTTAAAAATCTCGGGTAGTTTGTTCCTAGACCTCATATAACGCTTTTAATTCAAAATATGATCGCCTGGACCTCACATTGCCAACTTAAAGGCTGACTCAGAGATTTTGAAATATATATTTTGAGCAATACTTGTCATTAAAAATAGTCAACTAGAACTAAAGATAGTAACCTAAAATGCTCCCATAGGATACTGTGTATAAAAAGAATCCGGATCCGGAATTTTTTAACTAAGTTTTGATTTTTATATGAAGGACTTCAATTTGAACAGAGTGATTAGTATATGGACAAGCATTATGTACAGGCTGTCCCAAAAATGTTAACACTCAGAACACAGACTTTTTGTAAATAACTGAAGTACTAATGGGTCCTTGTTTGGTATGCTTTTAAAGCCAACTAAATAAGCTTATTATTGGTCGTTTATTTCATTCCAATGCGATATGTAGAACAAAAGATATCCTTCGTCAAAAAGGAGAGTACAAATTCGGATTGGTCCGATTTGCAGTGGTTACATTTGTATTGTGCGAAACATGATTTTGTAACATACTCAAAATTGGTTATTGATTGTGTTATTGATTGGTAACTGAGCCTATTGAAGATATTGACAATCCATTTTGAACTTCATTTTTGTCATAAAGTGTGAACATTGTCTTTATGATCAGCAATACTATGTATTTTTCAAATATTAATCATTAGCAGAGTTAGTAGCCTATCAAATCGCTCAAAATTACCCAAAATGTTAAAGAGACATGAGGAGATTTCCAGGAAGAAGCGCCCCCAATTTTTTTCGAACCCGAGTTTTTTGCATATTTGGAATGCTTTCCAATGTATTAGATCACACCTGAAGTGAATAAGCCGAATACACCGTCTTTATGTAATAATATGATGATTTAGTATACTTTCTGTCGTGCACGACAGAAAGTCAAAGCGCAGTGTTCTATGAGGACAATTATGTTAGGCAGGCAAGTTCAAAACAAGGTTTGCTGTTTTCTTTTGTACTTGTTTGTCCAATAAACCTTCGGAACGTTCTTGGTAGGTGGTCTACAATCGATTCTGTACAATTTGAGAGAAATTCGTATCCTAAAAAAATCTCCTCCTGTCACTTTAAACCAAACCAAATGAAACCAAACAATCGGACACTTCTTTATTGGATTCATAAGAAAATCTATGATTCTATAGGCAGAATAAACAAGAAAAACACAAAAGTAAACAAAAAAGAAAGAGAAACTTCTGATAATAAGCCTACATGGACTAATAAAAGTTTGAAATAAAGACACCAGTGGCAGGCTATAAAGATCCACGGACCAGAATAGCAAGAACTCAAGCCAACATTTCTCTTTTTAGAAGAGCAGTTGTGGTAGATACAACGATGAACGTTTGGTAAAACACGGGTGAAGGATCTCGAGGTCTTTCTAAATAGCAACCAACACTGCAAATCATTTGAGCGGATTGAAGTGGAAATAAATGGCACATTCAAGCTTATTTTATTAGTCTTGAAAAGTAATACCAAACAAAAACCCATGCGTACATTTCTTTTTGTTTATACAAAATTGTTCTCGTTCCGAGTGTAAAAATTTTTTTGGGACCGCCTTTATATTAAAAAAACACGATTTTTTTTGGAAATATTGAGGGCGCCTCTGGAAATCTCCGAGTCATCCTATTTTAAGGTGCGTGTTCCGAAAATCGTCTTTTTGGGGGACCCCCCCGATTTACCCGGAAGTAGTATCGATTTTGATATCAGATGACAGGTCGTATTTGTCATTGTCGTCCTAAATTTGAAAAAACCCAACCCTCAAATCCATTTCATTGCCCCCCAAGATATAAACCAAAAAACCACAGTATTTATGGTTTAACCATCAATATAGTAACCGTAGTGACTAGGCGCTTTTGCAATATGCAGTATGCTTTTACCATAAAAACCGCAAGTTTTGCTTCCTCCCCCGTTCCTGATGGGGCGATGTGCAAGTGCTAGTCTGTCATATAAAATAGGAACCATAGGTATAAATTAGAACACAGAACCGATTTTAGGGCAGCGGTCGGTGAGTCATTTGTTTATAAACTCCTGTAATAGAAATATCTGGAAATACCACCTACGTCATCTTCTCTTTTTTCTCGTCTTTCTACTATACGTTGGGTCCGTTCTCGAGTTTGGGGTTGATGTCATGACGTGACTTTGCATTCGCTCGAGCGTTTGGATTGCGCCGTCCGCCTTTTTTCGCTCGCGTAAATGCTGCAATTCGAAGGTCGACGTGTGCGTTTCTCGTGTGCAAAAACCTAACACGCGCAGACGTCACCCCCAAACTTGAGATCGAACAGAAGTACTAGTGAGGTACGGTGTGTATCCGCATAGGATTTCTATTCCGAAAATTGCTTTTTTTTGGCTGTTTTGGGTTTCAATTAGGCCTAGACTTCGGAAAATTTGGCGTTGGTTCAAATTTTCAGACGGCTTGCATCTCGAAGGGGGGAATGTTATAGTAGATTCAACCCACCGTGTCACCGTCTAGTACTTTTCCCGGAGGTATGGGCATTGAATGAGGGGTGTGCAGTGGGTGAAAATTAGACATTCTCGCAAATTCTTGAACATGAACATTTGTCCGATAGCAGAGAAAAAAAATCAATCCCCCTGTGCCTTAATAAAGCGATTTCAAGTCAACGTAAGCGTATTTATAGCTCCATTAACTCTCACAACATTCTGACTATTGTAAATACTTTGCTTCAATGGTATTCATGTAACAGTGAGATGAATGTTATTGACTTTTGAGTGCCCGTTGTTTTCAATACGAAGGAACACAAATCTTTGCACTCTCTATGTAAAGATTGTAATACGAAAGGCCTGATTATCTAGTTCGTATTCATAAACGGGTGAACGGGCCTCTCCACACTAATCGGCGCTTGCCAAAACCTTTCCTCTGGTTACACGATAGGTTGAATCTACTTAGTACAGGGAAAAAATTTGAATAGGCCAAATTGTGTTTTAACGTACACTAACGTGTTCATATCTCCTTATAAGGGTTAGAAAAGTATTATTTGACAAGGTTCCAACCTTAGTTAAAACAGTATAGCCCATAATGGGTCAAGGTCACCTTGGGGGTAAAATGCTCAGATGTTCTTGAAAGTGGGTCAAATGAATTCCTCTTGTCATACTGAAGCAGAAAATAGCGCATTTAACTTGATTTGGTGATGAGCAGTGTTTTGCAAACAATCCAGGAAAGTCTTGGGACCCCATAGACCCATGTAGACCCTCCGTGCATTTTGCCAGTTATCCAACCAATGCCACACACATAAAATAGTACGATTTTTGGATCCTATGAGACAAAAAGACTTGTCACGGTTTTAACAAAATCTGATCATCGATAAATTTTGACCCCAGGATGACATGATTGAACTGTTTATAGAGCTGATACGCTTTACCCCTTAAATTGCTTGTTCCGATTTAAAAAAAAAGTATTGTGTGCACTACTTGATATGAGAGCCTGGCACTTGCACATACAACACCCATCAGTACCGTGGGAAACAAACTTGCGGTTTTGATGGTAGACGGCCATAGTGCATGTTTCAAAGCCCTATTCAATACTGTGGCTATATTGATGGTTAACCACTAAACAGCATTTTTTTGTTATATCTTGGGAATGAAATGATTTGAGGGCTCAATTTCAGGACGACAATGATAGAAAAAATACAACGTCCTTTCACTGAATGCTTTCCGGGTAATATGGGGGGGGGGGGGGTTCCCAAAGAATACGATCGTAACACGCCCCTTTAATTGCCCAATCTAACAAAACAAAACACTTCCGTTATTGCTTTGGGGCCTTTTAGGGACCCAACCCAGTTAACCACGTTCCCATGGGAGTTTGATAACAAAACTAACACAAAAAATAGTGGTTTCGCGAAGAAACACACCCTTGACAAAAAATGAAAATCCGTGCTTTGACCTTTGACCTATGGCCCAATTTGTAAAATTCACTCTCCGAAAAGTGGTTCTCACATTTTGCAACTCCGACAATAACCAAAATAATAATTGATTATATATTGTTATGACGTCACTGGACGTCACAAGGTCAGGAATACCTTCAAACACAAATAAAGGAGCCTTGTGCACAAGTGATCTGATTTAAATAATATAACACATATTTAGTGATTTAATCAGATTGGATCAGAATTCCGGTATGTCCCACAGCCAATTATCCATACATTCAAAGTTCCATTTAGAGCCACTATCAGCATCCATTTAGTTTTTCAATTTAAAAAAAATGCGATTTTGTTTCTAAAAACTAGTGTTAGGTCTTCATATGCACACCTTATATTATATGTCTTTGTGAAAAAAGACACGAAAAGTATTTTCCAGCGTCTTGAAGATGCCATTTATGACTGTTTCTCTAGACCTTGAAAAAGTCGAGCCCGATTTTTTAGTAAACAATGCTAAAAAAAAACCAATTCTTGACAATAGGCAAATTACGCTTAGTCAATTGCAGGATCTTACACTTTTCGATAGCAAAGTGCAAAAATTCGACTTCGACAAATAGGGGGCGCGATTTGTTTACATCTGCAAAAAATCGCTGATAGTGGCTTTTAACAATACTAATCTTACTCAAAGTTCATTTATGAGCGTTGCAGTTCAACGATGATAGTAACGTTTTAGGAGAGCATCGTAAGAAACCCGGGTTTGTCAACAGGCTAAAAAGTTGTTGTGCCCTTTGTGCAATTGCAGGTAGTTTAATTCTGCTAGTTCGATATTGTATTTCAATGGAGGTGATTCAAATCGCCATCGTTGGCCCAGTAATTGTGTTGTGTTGCTAATAGTGTCAGAGATAAGCCAAATCAAAATCGCGCACGTCTGGACAAAAGCATGAACCTTGGCCGACATTCCTTGGGGTGCACAAGAAAACTTAGAAGGGGTGCCCAAAATCGGACTCATTATGACGTCCATAATGCCAGCCCCCGCCCCCTTTTTTGCATATATTTCTTTAATTATGTCAAATTTGAAATTCCTCAGAAACCTCTCATGTGTGGTATCAAATTAAAGCCGGGAACATAAAGATTGTCTAAAGATTCTTTTAGTAGGGTATCTTAGCATTTGGTGTCATTATAGGTCCTTAAAGGTCATTGGAGGTCATTTGATATTAAATGTTACCAAATTTGGTATCAAATTCCACCACATGCCGTGCATACAATAAAGGCAGTTCCATAATAAATGTCAAACAATTTTGACATTGGAAAAATAAAAATCACCAATAACTTGTTTTTGTTTCAAATCAAATGTAATACTATGTAGGTTTCATGAACAAATAGCCATTTCAATTTCACAAATTAATTTTGTGATTTACAAAAGTGACATTCTGGTTGCCGTACATTCCCAAAATGGCAATTATCCAAGCACCTTGTACTACTATTTTTGTGTTTTTTAAAACGAATTGCAAATTGAAACTGGGAAGTACTTTTTGATTTTTGTCCTTTTTAAGAATTATGTTTTTCATTATTAATAAATGATGACATTTACGGTCGTTGAGGATGTATATACAAATTGAAACATTTTCCTTTCTGCAACGTACGTCCACAACGGTTATCATTGGGAATTGAACC